>JAQMYL010000018.1:21559910-21572781 GCA_030014365.1 Clarias pachynema
AGTAAAAGTACACACTAATAGTATACACTAATATTGTACAGTAAAAGTACACACTAATAGTACACACTAATACTGTATAGTAAAAGTACACATTAATAGTACACACTAATACTGTACAGTTAAAGTACACATTAATAGTACACACTAATAGTGTACAGTAAAAGTACACACTAATAGCACACACTAATACTGTACAGTAAAAGTACACACTAATAGTATACACTAATAGTGTACAGTCAAAGTACACACTAATACTGTACAGTAAAAGTACACACTAATAGTATACACTAATAGTGTACAGTAAAAGTACACACTAATAGTATACACTAATAGTGTACAGTAAAAGTACACACTAATAGTACACACTAATATTTCACAGTTATAGTGTACAGTAAAAGTGCACACTAATAGTGTACAGTAAAAGTGCACACTAATAGCACACACTAATAGTACAAACTAATGTTGCATGTGTGTAGCACGTTGGTCCTGGAGGAACGTTGTTTTGTTTCACTGTGTACTGAACTGTATATGGTTGGAATAACAATAAAAGCGTACAGTAAAAGTACACACTTATAGTACACAATAATAGCGTACACTAAAAGTACACGCTAACAGTACAGTACATTTCAATAATGTACAGTAAAAGGACACACTAATAGTACACACTAATATTGTACACTAATAGTACACACTCATATTGTATACTAATAGTAGACACTAATCAGGATCCCCCGAGTAAAATTCCGGTTCTCTGTGCAGTACTCGCGACTCTCTGCAGCTTTGTGTTTCTCACTAAATCTATTTTTAAAGGCCCTTTTTCCCCTCTTTTAATAACTGAAAGGTCTCTGTGTATAAAGTGTCGTCGCTGTGTGTCCTGTCACCGCCGCGCTCCTCCACCGAGCGACATCAGCACTGACAGCACAGACGCTCTTATTAAAGCCCGAACCTCCTTCCCTCTCGCTTTCAGTCCTGTACTGCAGCCGGGGCTTTCATCCTGCATTCCTCTATCATTTATCTTATCGTTCTTTAAGGACGCAGTCGGCCAACTCTTTAACTCTACCTGTTTAAATGAACAATGCTTGTCGGTGATGATATAAAATATTGGCACCCTGAAGTATAGTCACTGCGTTTCCTTACCTCTTAGTGAGTAAGCGCTTGCACTGGCAGACTTGTGAAATAAACAGCTCTCAGGAGTGGACTTTTTGGATCGCGATGTAACTTTATCCGAACTTTGTCTAAATCTGTCATGTTATCGTGATGTATTTTCACAGCAGTTCCCACTATTTCTCCAACACTGTTAATTCTGTAGCTGTGAGTTTAGCAGAGAGGCTGAAGCTGGATAATAGCTTGTTAAACACAGAGTGGCTCTGACTGACTGTTGAAATTGGCTCGGCTCGGGTTGGATCGGTAGCAGGAGCGAACCAATTACCCTGGGGCCCTGCCAATACGGGCCATAATTGATGTTGCTCAGTGCCTGCTGGTGCTGATCCTTGATTCGTCTGATGTGGAGGAAAGGGTTGAGGGTCATGTGACATATGCCATGCACAGGATTTTAGTATTTTCCTTAACAACACACAGAACTCACGGGTAGACCTTTTTAAAAGAAACTTCCACACACAGTCTTTTTTAACACGACTTCGTGATGTGTTTTTCTATTTTTGAGTGTACGAATAGTGTTATTCTCAGCAGCTGTGCGATGCTTAATTACAGTAAGTTACTCTGGGCATGCATCAGTTGGTAAACAAAGCTTAAAGACAGCTGTTGTTATGCAAAGTGTAAATACAGCTGTGGTTAAGCAACAAACACAAAACATAGCTGTTTGTTAAACAAAATGCAACACTATATGGGCCAAAAACTATGTGCACCCTGGCTGTCACACCCGTACAGTACCTGCATGCTGAACGTCCCGTTCCAGATTTATTCCTGCTGTGTTCTCGTCCCGCTCTACTGGGAAGGCTCTCCACTAGATCTTGGAGCGTGGCTCTGTACATTCAGCTACAAGATCATTAGTGAGCTCTGAGGCGCTGATGTTAACCAGAGTTTGTAAACAAAGTGTAAATGTAGCTGTTAATAAACAAGGTGTAAAGTCAGCCCTTTGTGGACGAAGTGTAAAGGCTGTTGTTTGTAAACAGTGTGTAAAGGTAGCTGTTTATAAGTACAGTGCACAGGTATTTGTTTGTAAACAAAGCATAAAGGTTGCTGTTTGTAAATAAAGTGCAAACATATATGTGTAAACAAAATATGTAAGGACAGCTGTCTTTACACAAAATGTAAGTGTTGATGTTTGCAAGCAAGGTGTAAATGTACATATTTATAAACATAATGTAAAGGTTGCTGTTTGTAAACAATGTGTAAAGGTTGCTGTTTGTAAACACAGTGTGTTTACAAAGGGAGCCATTCGTAAACGAAGTGCAAAGGTATCTTTTATATACCAAGTGTAAAAGTTTCTGTTTGTAAATAATGTGTTAAGGTAGCTGTTTATAAGTACAGTGCACAGGTATTTGTTAGTAAACAAAGCATAAAGTTTGCAGTTTGTAAATAAAGTGTACACATATATGTTTGTAAACAAAGTGTAAATGTACATATTTATAAACATAGTGAAAAGGTTGCTGTTTGTAAACAATGTGTAAAGGTTGCTGTTTGTAAACAAAGCGTAAACTTGTATGTTTGTAAACAAAGTGCAAAGTTAGCTGTTTGTGAACAAAATGTAAGGGTCGATGTTTGTAAACAACGTGCAAATGTATCTGTTTGTAAACAAGGTGTAATGGTAGCTGTTTGTAAACAAAGTTTAAAGGTAGCTGTTTGTAAACAAAGTTTAAAGTTAGTTGTTTGTAAACAAGGTGTAACCATTGCTGTTTGTAAACACAGTGTAAAGGGAGCCATTCGTTAACGAAGTGCAAAGGTATCTTTTATATACCAAGTGTAAAAGTTGTAAACAATGTGTTAAGGTACCTGTTTATAAGTACAGTGCACAGGTATTTGTTAGTAAACAAAACATAAAGTTTGCTGTTTGTAAATAAAGTGTAAACATATACTGTATGTTTGTAAACAAAGTTTACGGGCAGCTATCTCTACCCAAAATATAAGGGCGCTGCTTGCAAACAAGGTCTAAATGTATCTATTTATAAACATATAGCTGTTTGTATACAATGTGTAAAGGTAGTTGTTTGTACACAAAATGTAAAATTGGCTGTAAGCAAAGTTTAAAGGTTGCTGTTTGTAAACAAAGTATAAATATACATGTTTGTAAACAAAGTGCAAAGATAACTGTTTGTAAACAAAGTTTAAAGGTAGCTGTTTGTAAGCAAAGGGTAAAAGTTGCTGTAATTGTTGTAAACAAAGTTTAAAGGTAGCTGTTTGTAAACAAAGTGTAAAGGTATTTTTTTTGTAAACAAAGCGTGTCTGAGATAGATGAAGAAGCTAAAAGAATCTAAAAGAGACATCAACAGATCACGAAAAAGAAAGACGAGTAGGGAGGAAATAGAGTAAAAAAAGAGAAACAGATTATGAAGAAGGATGAGAGAAATAATATGAAAGAATGAAGGAGGGAAAAGGAGAATAAAAACAGTGGAAAGAATAAGGGGATGAGTGAAGGTGGGGCAGTAACGGCCCCCTCTCCTGTTATTAAAGGAATTCGATTAAGTTTGTGAGGCGGAGAGAAAGTGAACAGTGCCGTAATCGCACGAGCTGTTAAGCGCACACTCGTTATCATCAACGACCGCTAAAACTCACGCGGTGTGTAAAGTCTGCAGCGTCCCACTGGAGCTTTTCTCCTCCATGAATTTGAAGCACAGCCCACAGGAAGTGAGTCGCGGCTACAGCACAGACATTACAGCAGGAATATACTGTATACTGTACGTTATCGCTTCTACAGGGACGGCTCGCTACTGTACACTGATGTGAAGTTTGTCATGTTTAAGGCCATGTTTATTTCGCATGATTTAAAGAAGGAGTCTCCAGTGTCAGAGGTGAAGCTAAACTATGACGGTTTTCTGAAGTTTTCACTACAGAGGAGTTTTTTTTTTTTTTTTGTGGTCAAAAGCTGCATTTTATTTGGAAGCCGCGTCCCTGCGCTGTGTGGTCACCTTCAACCAGGTGTTTTTCTCTCTCTGTTTCTCCCTCAGACACGCTGAGCTCAGGGTTCAGGGTTACAGCTGCCGGTCATAGACACGGTGTGGAGTCTCGGAGTATAGACGTTCCTGTTTACCCACAGCAGGAGGCTAAAGGGTGCTGTGCAAGAGTGTGTGTGTGTGTGTGTGTGTGTGTGTCTTTGTGTCGGCACTCAGGATCGATCTGCTTCCGTGTGAAAGCAGTGCAACAGGACAATCGATTAGCCAAGACTGAGCGGAGGATGTCTGAGTGTAAACAGCAAGACAGGGAGACCAACAGAAAATGTGGAAAGATGGACAAACAGAGACAGAAAGACAGAGACGGCCATGTCGGAGGACAGACAGACAGGAAAAGACAGGAGAGACAGACAGCAAGAGAGACAGAAAAATACTTTTTTTTTGTTGCTGTTGAGACACAACAAAATAGACACAGACAGAGAGACAGACGCACTTGTAGACATAGACACAAAAACAGAAACACAGTAAGAGGGATATACAGACAGACAGAAACAGAGCGACTGATAGACATATAGAAAAAGAAACACTAAAACAGAGAGAGAGAGACAGATAGAAAAAAGCAGACAAACAGACAGACAGGTAGATACTGTAGCAACAGAGACAGTTGGAGAGATATACAGACAAACATGGAGACAGACAGACATACAGACAGAAAGAGAAACACCAAAACAGAGACAGAAAAAAGCAAACAAACAGACAGACAGGTAGACAGAAACACGGACAGACAGTTGGAGAGATATAGACAGAAAGAAAAAGACAAAGAGACAGACAGACAGAAATAGACAGTCAAGAGATATACAGACAGAAGCACAGACAGACAGAAACACAGACAGACAGAAACACAGACAGACAGAGAGAGACAGAACACCAGACAACATGATACAACATGATACTTTTTTCCTGATTAGACTTCAAGGTCAAGGTTAAATATTATATATAAAATGTTTGTTATTATTATTATTATTATTATTATGATTGTATATACTGTATTTCTAGTATTTTTCCTGCATGTCTTCTCAAAGGCCTCACTTTTTAAAAAATTTTCTTTTTCAGAGGGATCGTCCTGAGTGGCATGTTGTCACTTTTAATCTCTCAGTCTGTTGCGTGGCCTCGCCGCCCGGGGAATAAAAGTCCGTCATCGCCCGACGCGAACCCTCAGGAGACGCCGGCTTCATATCCCACGTCACGCTCCTCCATTTTACAGCTAAGTGCTAAAACGTGTCTCTGCGCGGCGTTCTGGTTGGCATTACCCGGTGCCTCAGCTTTATTGCAGGCTGTTGGCATTCAGGCCGCGCGCTAATAATGACCGCGACCTTGAAACGTGGCTCGACGACACAGCCGAGGCAGCAAAAAAAAAAAAAAAAAAAAAAACCCTCTGAACATCCTCGCTAGATAAAGTATATGAGAAAATAATTACACAGGGAGGAGGAGGATATGTCGTATACTCACGCCACACCAGAGCGATGTCATAAAAGATCATGTGACAGGGTGACGCAGGGTGCGTGCGACGATCAATCGAGCGAATAACACAAACAGGAAGTGACGTCAAAAATCAGGAGATAACACGAGGGGCTTTATATGACTTTATATTGATTTGAAAGAGAGGAAAAGATCACAAAGGGTCGGTTATTACAGAGGGAATAACTGAGGAATTGAAACATTTTATAGGAAAAACTTACATGTCTATAAAAATAAATACTTATGACAATTGGTTTGATTACACTCTCATAATATTTCATTATTTTCCTACAAATTTTCCTAAAATCTGCTAGCATTTTATTCCTCTTAGGTGGCTGACAATGACTGCAATATTTTATGCATAGAAGACAGAAAGACAGATAGATACTTTATTGATCCTGTAGGAAATTTCAATAAGATAGATTTATTATTATTTTTAAAACATTTTTTAAAGATCAACAGAGTGTACTTTTTATTTGTTTATAGTTATTGTTTACTTTATAGTTTAATGTTTATAGCAGCTATAAACACTCGTTCTCTCATCGAAGGACTTTTTTTCTTTTTGAAATTTAATTGGACACAAATGCCTCTTGTCTTTTTTATTTTATTTTATTCTTTACGAGTATCCCTAAAAAGAAGCATAAACTCCTCCATCCTGGAGACGTCATAAAACATGACTTTACACCTTTACCTCTGACACTGGAGACTCCTTCCTCCACCATATCAACGATCAGGCAATTCATTTATTCTCTAGCTGTTACTATAGACACATAGAATAAAAATAGAATGAAATATTAGGATATTAGAACATTACAGTACTATATACAGTGGAACCTTGGATTATGAGTATAATTGTTTCTGGAAGTGTGCTTGTATATCAAAACACTCGTATATCAAAGCGAATTTCCCCCTATAAGAAATAATGGAAACTCCGACGCTTCGTTCCACAACCCAAAGATGATCATATAAAAATAATTAATACAAACTATAAAGTAAAAATAAAATAAATTAACCTGCACTTTACCTTTGAAAAGAATCCTGACACACACACACTAATGGAACCACTGCTTTCTGACAGAGAGAGAGAGACTCTGGAAACTGGATCTTTAACAAGGAATCTCTCTAATGACGCTTGCTTTTGCTTGGTCACGCCTGGTCACAGTGTTATAATAAACAGTACACGCGCACACGGATGTTGATTATGCGGGTGACGCACACGCACTGAGAGCTTGGGAGATGATTACCCACAATCCCATAGTGTGAGAGAGAGAAAAACCATCGGCGGCTCAGCTGTGATCACATGACGCTCGGCGGACAGAGTGCACACATACGACTCGTATATCAAGACCTCGCTTGTTTATCAAGTTAAAATTAATTTTAAAAATTTGCTCGCAGCCCGAGCAGTTTCTCCCAATCCCAGGTTCCACTGTACAGACGTAGCTACCCTGTAATTTGGACTGGAGCCTGCGCTGCTGTCAGAGCTGCTGTTCTGGGAAAGCTTCTGATTAATCACAATTGACAATTCAACAGCGCACACGCAGAACAAACGCAGGTCCTACACACGTTTCCCAGATTCGTTGGATTAACGGAAAAGCAGCACAGATGGTACCGTGACCCCTCGGTATTACTAAAGCTTTTCAAACTCTCCTGCTGCTGATTCCTGTCAGAGCCGCTCTGAGACTCTCGGCCTAACGAAACGCGAAATCGTCTCCTGCTAGGCTGAAATACGGCGGTGTGTTCGGACCTGTCCCAGATATCTTCAGCAGAACAGGCTGCAAATAATTCTCAGACAAACAAGCCTCTCTCTCTTTCTCTCACACACACACACACACACACACACACACACACACACACACACACATCTGAGTATTGACTGAAAGGTTAAATAACAAAGATTACACACTTTATCGACAAACTGAATTATTTAGTGCGTACAGCAGCCCTAAAGATTTATTCCTAAGGTCTGGTCATACAAATGAAACTATTATATCGAACTTGTAGTTTTAATGTCATCTTCATTCATATGTTCTATAATTGTGTACCAACTAACGGAGCATTTCACATGTAATGATCACTATTTAGTGCAAAAATACACATACAGTGACACCTCGACTTACCCAAGACCCACCTCAAGAACCTTTCGCTTTAAGGATTGAAATTTGACTCGGGATACGAAGCATTTCGTTACCTTCAGCACAAAAGTGGCCTGCTCTACACAACCAACAACAAATATATACAGTATGAGCTTTAACACAATATTTAGATTTATTTTATTTTCTATTAATTAACACATTTCAGAGATCCCGTATGTGAAGAGTAAGATGAAGTATATAAAAAAGTACTAAACACTCTTTAGTGTAGATGATGGCACTGTTTGTCAGAGAACCCGAGCCCTTAAACCCCCAGAGCATTTTAGCTATTCTTTGCATTATTATATTTTAATAAATGTATAGGAGTCAGGATTGTGCAATATAGAGTGACATTTTTTCAGCACAACCTATTCAGTATAATGAACTCGATTTTTTTTTTTTATTACATGACTGAGCAAAAATTTCAAAAAGGATCAAATAGGCAAGAAATAGAACAGATCATGTGTGACCATATAATAATAATAATAATAATAATAATAAGAAGAAGAATGTATACATTAACTAGGCAGTCAATAAAGTGGCACGTTATAAAAACCCTCATTGTCAACAAACATACATTTTACTGTATATCAATGACATAATATATAATAATATGCTCATTTTGTAAGTTCTACATTTTTGCATCATCATTCCGGTAGTACATTTAAAAAAAAAGTAATGATGAGTTTAATTCTACACGACATATCAGAAAACCCAAATGCACAGTTTACAAGCACTGTCTACTGTATGATTTCGAGGTAATGAGCCATATTTGAGGCACATTTGAGAAGTTTGAGACAATGGGCAAAAAATCCCATTCAAGTCTCAAAGACGGCTCATTTCTGTATATGTGAGTCGCACACAAGACAAATATAAACTATCTTTGAGATTTAGAGCAAATGAGCCACATTTGAGAAGATGCAGAAATCTCATTCAAGTCTCAAAGATGGCTCATTTCTGTCTAGGTGAAAAAGAAGAGATTTACATGAGATCTCATCTTGGAATTTCCTTAATCAGAGCACACCGACAAAGTAAAAGTGTGTGTATAATTCTTAAACATGCATAAAATTTCAATAATGTTTCAATAAATTATAAGTGTAAATATAATGGTTTTTGTCTGCATTGCAATATATTCATACATGGTCCATTCATCCATTCATATATTGTAATATATTAATAAATATAAGCACTAGTTTCCTGTATACGGAAATGTATTATTTAATATATTGCATTATATTTTACAATATATTGCCACATATTTTCTGTATATATCTGTATATTTTTTATATACATACATATAAATATTTTTATGTGTTTAAATTTGACATTGAGATAGAGAAGACATGGAGGCTGGTGATGGAACTAATATCCTGGAACGTTAAATATGACTGTGAGCAAATAAAACTACGATTTGTTCTTACATATATAAAATTGTACAGCAATACTCTGGGATAAGAGGAATAAAACAGTGTTATTGGAAATGTATCAAATCTACATACATACATACATATCTGTATGTTTGATCTCTTCATTTCATCACCCTATTCTGATATTGATTATTTTCCTGTAAAAGCACCACACACAGTGGTTTACCCTGTATTTAATTTAATTTAATTTTTATCCAGATCCCTAGCGAGCTCTAATGTATTGAGCGAAGGATGTAAATATAAAGTCCGCTCTCCAAAGCGCACCATCATCCCCGGGCCTCCTCTCTTATCCACGATGCCTCTTAGCCCCTCCTGAACACCTCTCCCAGCAGGAAGTTACCAGTCTCAGGAATCGTGGTGGGGGAACCTTGCTTTCTGCTCGAGCGGTGACTAAAAAGCTCGACATGGACCTGTCTCAGAAGGTCCTCCACAGATCATAATGAATTATTAACGACATAAATCTCAAGCAGAAGGACGAGGAAGAAGACAAATGTCCCTCAGCGTGGGCTCCGAAGAGATGAGTACAGCTTCAAGGCTGCAGAGGGAGGGGCAGGTTGGGGGGTGGGTGGGGGTTGTTGGGGGGGTGGGGGATAAGGGTTATGATGGTGGTGGTGGGGGGGAGGGGGGAGTCGGTGTTATCCGAGCTGTCGCTGCCAAATGCTTTAAACAAAAAGCCCAGGAATTTGGGAGAACGACGGCAAAATTGAACACATAGAGAGATGGTGATTAATATTTAACCAATTACGATTAAAACTGAAGAGAACTGCCATTGAGCAAACTTTATGTAAAATACATCAAAATCCAATTTTGGAAGCTAAAAATAATGAATAATATATTTCTTCAGGTGGTTCCACTAAAAAAATGTCAAACCAAACAGAAGTGCTTAAATAATAAGCTATGCAGTCCATATAAATATTCAGATTGGGTTTGGCCCTAACCCTGCAGCACCACGCCCTTTACCCCCTGTAATATAGGAAAACATTCGCATATGAAACCACATTGATGTTAGCAATGATAAGACAGAACTATATTTATGATTTTTTTTTTTTATATTTCTGAAGACATCAGCGTGTTATAGCATTATGAGGTTTAAGAATTATTAAGATGCTACAATTCTGAGAACCCAAAGAATTCTGAGGACCTCAGAGTGTTTAAAGGGGTTTAAAGGGGTTCTAAAATTGTGAGAACTATATTATTCAAAGAGGTTTTAGAATCCTAAGGGCTTGAAAGGTTTTCTTGACTGTTTCAGAAAGAATTCTGAGGACTTTTATGTTTTTTATCACGATGGCTTAGCGGTTAGCTCTGTTGTCTTGCACCCCCAGGGTCCGGGTTTGTATTTAACGTGTTTTGGAATTCAAAATATTCTTACATTCTAAATAGTTCAAATGGGTTTTAAAACTCTAAGTGGCAAAATAATGTAAAGGGGTTCTGGAATCCTAAGAGTTTTAGGGCTCTTAAGCACATCCGGAAGGTTCTAGCATTGTAAGGACTTTGACAGTTTCTTAAAGTCAAAGGGTTTTAAACGGTTTTAAAGTTATTACGATTCTAGAATTTTAAAAAGGTTTCAAATTATGAGCATTTGAGAGTGAGTACCTTAGAATGTTCTAGAATTGTGAGGACTTCAAGACATTCTATAATTCAAAGGAGGTTTAGAATCATGACGACTTTAAAGGTTTTCTAGAATTTAAAGGACTGGTTTTTAAAGCTCCAGAGACTTTAAATTGTTCTAGCATTGTGAGGACTTCAACAGGTTTAATAATTCAGCGGGGTTCAATGTGATGTATACTTCTGAGGACTTCAAAGGAATTGAAAGAGTTTTTAGAATCCTAAGGACTTGAACGGTTTTCAAGAGTTCAAAGGATGGCAAACAGTTTTAGAACTCTAAAGGACTTCCAGAGTGTTCTAGCATTGGGATGACTTCAATGGAATCCAGAATTCAAAAGGGGTTTCAAAGGGGTTTAGAACCTTAAGGTTGATGATCTCCAGAGTGTTCTAGCATTGTGAGGCCTCTGACAGGTTTCAAAGAGTTTTTAAAGGGTTTTGCAGTTCCAAGGATATTAAAATTCAGAGGGGCTATAAAATAGAATTTTAAACAGGAATTCAAAGAATGTGAGATTTTAGAATTATAGAGATGTCCAGGGTTCTATCATTGTGAGAACTTCAACAGTTTCTAGAATTCGAAGGGTTTTAGAATTCGAACTCTAATGACTTCATACTGGTCTAGCATTGTGAGGACTTCAGTAGTTCCTAGAATTTGAAGGGTTTCAATGGGATTTAGAACTTCAAAGGACTTTACTGTGTGCCATGCAGAGTGACCAAAGTATTTGAATAAAAATGTTGTATATTTCACTCATCACATGAAAATTAAATTATAGAGCTTACTTTGCCCCTAAGCTTTATAAACTTCAAAGGTTTAAATAATACATCCTTGGATTCTTAAACATCAAGAGATGAGCAGTGACATCAAACCGTTGCTTGGTGTTCGACTCGCCCGGGACTTTTAGAAGTGCCTGAATAAGAGAGAGATAGAAAGACGGAGAGAGAGAGAGAGAGAGAGAGATATGAGACGGCTATGAGGGACAGTTGTCATGAGAACAGGAGAAGCGAGAGTGCAGTCTGTCTGAACTCTGTGTGAGTAACTCGGAGAAACTCGGCTTTATTTCAGGTTTGTGATGGTAATGTGATGGAGCTTCACTTCTCCTCTCTTCTCGGTAATGATCTGACTGAAGAGCCGGCGCTACAGTTAAATAAGGAGTTGGGATCACGGTGATGAGTCAGCTGTGAGACGGTGCAGAGTGGATCAGAATCTCAGAGAGTCTGAGACGTTATTAGCGCTATCGCTCGCTGCACTGAGAGACTCTGTAGTAGCACAGAGATAAGAGGAAAAGAGAAGATGACAGTGAAAACGTGAACGTAATGCGGAACATGTCTACATGATGCTCAGAGACAAACGCAGATAAAACCTCTCTGTTAAAAAGTAAGAGCTTAATGATATTTGAGGCTCTTAAAGACTTTTGGAAACTTAATGTGTGTGTTCAGTTTCATGTCAGAGGCTTTTAATAATCTTACAATAAATTAAAAAAGGATTCAAACTCTTCCTCGAGATCTCTTTGGACCTGGAATAATCAATTCTCCTTTAAAGAATATTATTAACATCTGAGAATTTTAAATTGCTACGTTATTAAGGATCACATTCTCCTTTAATTTTATTCATGCAAAACATCTCATTTTCAAACTCCAAATGCTCATGTTGAATATTTTTATTGAAAAAAAAAAAAAAAACATCAATTAGATGCAGTTGATTTTCATTTTAACAGACTATTATTATTATTTTTTATCCTGCATGGTGGATTAATTAGTGTTTTGATATCGTCGGATATTTGTCTCAAATTAGCATTAAATGCAAAATTAATTTGCATTTCATGATCAGAATAAATATGCTGCAGGATATTTTTTTTGGGAATAATAAATACTATTGTTTGAAATGTGACACGATTCTTATTTTAAAATAAAAGCATAATTAAGGCAGGTTGTTTGCAGGGTTTTATCAGCATGAGCGAGTGGAATAGTTCTTCTTTTTCTTGTTCTTTTTCAAAATCCATTCTCCACATGGACGCAGGGGCGCTGCTAAGGATTTTGGGCCCCATGAAAATAATCTTGTCAGGGCCCCCAACACAGCTGAGACTTTTTTCATATTAATTTACATAAAATCATGCGCTTTTATGGTATT
>JAQMYL010000018.1:21572881-21584873 GCA_030014365.1 Clarias pachynema
GGGGCTTCTCTGGGCCCCCTCTCAGTCATGGGCCCCGAGAATCGTCATCCTTTACCCCCCCTTTACAGCGCCCCTGCATGGACGGTTAACGAACCGTCATCCGTGAGGCATTTATGGCAATTCTCAGACTTATCCTTCCCTCATCATCCCTTAAACAGTACAAAGATTTGTTATTAGCACTTACATAACATGCTGTTGCATACTCGCTCCTGATTGGTCGGGGGGTGTTGATTATAGCTGCTATAATAACAAATAATTCAAAGGAACTTGAACAGTCGTACGGCTTCCTGCAAAGATTTAACATTGATG
Organism: Clarias pachynema; assembly: GCA_030014365.1. NCBI lineage: Eukaryota > Metazoa > Chordata > Actinopteri > Siluriformes > Clariidae > Clarias > Clarias pachynema. The sequence continues at coordinate 21,573,191 of JAQMYL010000018.1, forward strand.
GAAGGAGTCTCCAGTGTGAGTGTTTTGTACTAAAGCTGCTCACGGTTTTCCAACATCTTCAGCTCGTTTCCTCAACATTAGACGAAAAACAGGTAATTAACAAACATCTGTAACTCTCGTTCATTTTTTATATGCGCTAATTGAGGGTCACGGGACACCTGGAGCCCGAGGCGGGGTACATCCTGTACACGGTGCCAATCAATTGCAGGGCACAAGAACACACGGCAGGGTTTTAGAAATACCAATTAGCCTAATGTCCATGTCTTTGGACTGTGGAGTCGTAGAAACTGGAGGAAACCCACCAAGGTCTCCAGGAATAGAACCTGGAGACGTCTTTTCTCATTAAATTCAGCCTTGTTGCTATGTATCAGCTCTAACTGCAAACTGTAAGGTTTTAATGCTCACCTGGGCATCACTTTCACTCTCACTCGCTCTTTGTCTTTCTATCTCTCACACACACACACACACTCATATACATAGCGCAGAGACATTTGCGGTTGTGCAGATGTAATGGAGCACTGTGAACACAGCGGGACTGAAAATAGACCTCAGTGTTCACTCCCGTAATGAACCCGCATCCCATTTTCTGCGATTCAATTAAAGCTGGTTTGCAAACGCAGGACATTAAACTCCAATCCTGCACCATGGAGATGAGAAACAGACCACCTCGAAACAAAAAAAAGAGAAAACCCCTCAACAACCAGCTTCCATCTGTCAACATTCAGCTTCAGATTATTTTCAACCATCTTGTTAGAAGAAATTATTTACCCTGATACAAACTGGTTCAGACCTGATTCGTCGGTTTCTTGTTTATGGTGACTGCCTCCAGTCCTCATTGGCACCTTTATTGCGGTAATATGATTGCTTTCGGGGTTCCGGGGTCTCGCTCGAGCGAGTCTCCGAACCGGACACCCTAAACGGCAGAACACTGATTGCTTTTGTCACACTGTGCCTCTGGCATTAATATTCAAATGAAGGCTGTTTGTGACACGTGGCTGCGTTTAGTTTTTCTCGTTTTTCAAGAGTCTCGTGATTAAGACCGGAGCGCGAGTGCTAGCCGAGGATCGTAAAGTGATATAGCGAACAGCTCGCTGCGACAAGACTCTGTCTCACTGCACTCTGTCTCACTGCACTCGGATGACCGGGTTGATTCCTCGACAAAGGAGGAAGACCGGTGGAAAATTTCCAATCTTCTCCATCACCCGTTCGACCCAAGTGTCTCCTGAACATGTGATACAGAATGCAGCTCCTCATCAATTTCTGTCGATCAGGGTTAACCGGAAATCAGTTTCTCGCTTTCTGCCTCTCAATCATAGCTGTGGATTTCATACGTTTATTCTGTTTACACAATTTTTCCACATTAGAATTTGGCCATGTATGAAAATGTGACACATAAACCCAGACACTTAGATTTCATAGCAAGGCTTTTTTTTTTCTTTTTTTCTCCAGGTTTTGCTCAGCTTGTCCCCTTAGAGCAGAAATATTCAAGACTGCCAACTTGTGTGGATGCAACGAACCCAAAAATATGCCAAAGTGAATAAAGCCAGCAGGTGTTTTAACTATCTAACACTCTCTGGATGCCTGATGTCGTTCCCCATTTCACACTAGCGGGCTAATTTCTTGGCTCCTTTTCACAACGCTGGAAAGAAGTGCTGATGTTCTGGCCTCAGTTAAGGGCATCAGGGTGACACACGGCGAGTGTTTTTGGTTAATTAAAAATGGAGTTTTGGTGGTGAAAAAGGAGGATGTGTGTGTGTGTGTGTGCACAGAAGTTTTCCAAAAATTGAGAATTCTTAGTTTTCAATATGTCTGCCTTAGAGGGAAGCGTCAATGCAAAACATTCCAAAGTTTTTCTAACCTTTTATCCAATGGGGACACATTTCTATTTCATCCAGTCTGACCCCGCCCACATTCCAGAGCATGGACTGAATGAGTTGAGGGTTAAGGGCCTTGCTCAAGAGCTCCACAGGGGCAACTCAGTGGTCATGGGTTTTGAACCAGGAACCTTCAAAACTGTAGTCCAATGCCTTAACCACTGAGCTACCTCTGGTTTAATAGGTTTCATTTACATTTAATTATCCAGTTAAACACAATGTATTCGGAATAGCATTTATCATTTCAGTAAAGATGTGTTAGAATTATAGTTGCAGCTTTCTGGAAGCTGTTCTGACAATTTGCTGTGGTCCAACCACCACCATGCTTCAAATCGGCTTTAATTCGTCACAGATTCTAAACATATTTTCATCACTTATTACCGTTTTCCAATCCCTTCTTCTTTAATAATAATGATAAAAAAATACTGTTAATAAAATATTTTAAAAAAAACACACTCACAAAAGAACATCTTTAGGAATTTGTTGCTCACTAGTTTGAATGTACAGTAGGGATAGAGATTTTTTTATTTATTTATTTTTGGCCAGGAAGTGTGATTCTGGTGATTCAGTACATTCAGGTGGTCAGCTGACTTCATTTTATTGCCCCATAACGTTGCTGAGTCTCGACCTGAGTAACTGATCAACCCCAGATCATAACACTGTCTCCAGAGGCTTGTACAGTGGACACTATGCATGATGGAGCATCGCTTCATGCGCTTCCCTTCTTACCCTGACACGCCCATCACTCTGGAATAGGCTCAGTCTGGTCTTATCAGGTCACATGACCTTTTTCCATCTCTCCAAAGTCCAGTCTTTATGATCCCTAACAAACCGAAGCCTTTTTCCCCTGATGAGTTTCACTAACAAGTGGTTTTATTATGGACACACAGCTGTTTAGTCTCAGTCCCTCCAGGTTTTGAGAATGTGTTGAAGGGTTCAGAACCCAGTTCGAATCATTTTAAATCTCCTTAGTTGGTTTCTTTGCTTGATGCGGGCCAATAAGTTACCCCTTCTGAAATGGTGACATTTTTTGGCCAGACAGTGTGTACTGTACACACAAACATAAGAGACAAAATGTGACTAAATCAAATGGTACATTAATTGGGGGGCGTGGTCATGGTGAGGCTTATAATAGAGCATGGAGAAATTTATTGGTGTTCTTTTATAATAGAACAAATGGCAGAGGTTACCAAAAATATTAAGACAACATATCCCATGTATTATACAGTAGTTCTCTTTAACAGGGTGAAGAGTTGTGCTAATTAACTGGAAAAAAAACAGGCAATGAGACAGCGCTGTTCAGCTTTATGAATCGTACTGCAGACGTCTCTTTGACTCGATTCCCAGCCGGATCCAGCAGGTTCTCAAGAATAATGGACTTCATACTAAATGGTGATATTTGAAAAAAAATTTCATTGCATAAATGAACAAATTCTTATGATCTTGATGGTCGTTGTATAAAAAATAAAAGAAAATCAGAATGTCATTAATACATTGAATTTCCTTTTTTTATGTCTCAATACTTTTGGTCAGCACGTAGGGTCTCCTGCTCTGAAAGCCCTTCTGACAACGAAGTACCTTTAAGGTTCTAGATTTGTCCTTTTGACGTCTAAGAGATATGAGTGCAGCCGCGCTGTGATAAAGTTACACCACTAAAGTCAGAGTTGCAGCTTAATCAGAAGATGCATATATATATATATATATATATATATATATATATATAAACATTTAGCTGTAAAACCTGCTCATTAAACGTAAAAACACGCTGATTCAGCCGATGCTACAGTGAATCCTGAAAGACGATCCGTTTGCAGCGACTTTGACTTCTTGTTTTTTTTTTACACTCTTTTCTCCACCCTGATGTTTTTCTCTCTTTTTTTTCCATTCTACCCTACAGCTTTCCCTCCTAATGATTGCATCCGTCTCGCTGAAAGACACGTACATGAAGTAGCAGGCCCGGCGAGCAGCGAGGCACAAATTCACAGGAATGACGAAAGCACAGTTTCGACGTCCTGTCAAATGTGATTTTCCCCTTCCTGTGTCTTATGAGGCAGACATCTGATCTCTCTCTCTCTCTCTCTCTCTCTTTGTGTCTCTTGAAGTCTAAACTTCAAAAAAACCCAAGATCTTCAGTTCTTATTTGAAGCACTGAGGTAGACGTTTCAGCCACTGATAACAGACGGGAGGAAAGAGATACAGAGGAAAATTAAACATGACGTCAGTCTCGTGACTCGTCCCCTGATCAAAGTTGAAGAAGACACGTGTAACTGATGGCATTAGGAATGACAACTACATGGCTAGCATTGTGTAATACTGAGCTTTGAAAGAGGTAATGCGAAGTGGGATCAAAAAAGATTCCGAGATTAGTGCGTCACAGATCCGCTCGCTTTCGCCGTACGTCCTGCCTCAGTCGCCTTAAAACCTAGCAGTAGAATTCGCTATTGATGTTCTGACCCCTGGGGACGAATTCTCGATGCACTTGTTTGAGCTGCGGACCAGCCTTGTCTTTTTCGGTCGCGAAACTGACGGGCTTTTCCACTGTGAAGACTGTTACTTCGTCTCAGGGTTGTACCCAAGTTTCATCACCGGTAATGATCCTCGACATGGAGGACGGGTCGTCCACGGCGCGCTGACGGAGCTCTTGGCAGACTTTGACGCGATGTTCCTTCTGATCCTGGGTCAGCAGCCTGGGGACGAACTCAGCAGCAACACGGCGCATGTTCAAATCACACGAGACGATGGAATGGACTGTTCCGTATGACACACCGACAGCGGCAGCAATGCTGTGGATTGTTCTCCGACGATCATCACACACAAGTTGCTGAATGGTTTCGACGGGTTGAGCTTGTTGAAGGTCTTCCTGATCTCTCATCATCTTCCAGTGAAAGTCGTCTTCCGTCAAACTAACTATTGTAAGTTTGTAGATGCTGTGTTTTAAAAGGCTTTTAGCCTTTTTTAGGCTTTTTAAAACACGTTTTAGGCTCAGACTAGTACACCAAAGAAGACGAGATACTCCTGCGCATGTAACTTAGTTGGACACGGGAATCGGCCTTGAAGTTCTACGTTTGCTCCACAGTTAACACCAAACAAAATGCGCAACAGGAAAAGAATCCGCAAACAATACGGCGTTGGCGTCTGCCTTGGCATAACACCAAACTTATAAGGAATAAGGTGTGTCTCACTTATGCAAAAATATAAGTGAGACACACTTATACCGCACGTATGAAATGTCCAAAGCTGTGAAGTTCTGTTTCCATGTTTCCACCGCTCGACATGCTACCAGGTTGCTGCTAGCTAACTCGTTCGTCCATTGGTTTGGTCAAAGGGGGATATCGCCATCTACCGTAGGGGAGTTGACCATACATCAGTCAACAAAATCGGTTCCCCTGCCGTGGTTAGTACCGAGGATAACGGTCCAATTAAATGCCCTAGACGAGCTCTAACCACAGTTCCACTTAAGAGTGTTTGGAAACGTAATGACTGTGTGATGGTTCAGCATGAGTTAGACATTATTAGGAGCGCAGCTGCAGGTGAGTATGTCATAACTGTAAGCACACGGTACCATTTAGTCGCATATTCGATCTGGTCACGCAACAAAGAACCGTCAAGAATCCCAAGAAGTCAGGACAATTCAGCGACGCTCTCACGAGCAAAAAGGGCCTTTATGGTGATTCCGCTGCTTATTCATGTGAATTTCTAGACAACTAAATATTTTATGAAGCCATAATCATGCAGTAATCAGCCTTCAGGAATTTCTGGAATGAAGCCGTTATGAAGACATTGAGGAGTGATACAGTACATCTCACTGAAAATGAACATGTGGATAAACAGCACTTAGACGTGTAGATGGTCATTCTTCAGTTGTGGTGGCAAGTGGTGTCTCTCTACTTTAAAACCGTTGAAATAAACCACCAATAAATCATAAAAAGTTGGTATTCTGTAGGATATATGCAAAAATCATTAAAATAATTTCATTTACAGTTTTTCTCAACTGCTTTCAGTCATCTCTCAGATCAGAATTGAAGTTTGCATTTCTCCAAACAACACGTACAAACTGCACAACATAGTGGATAAACGGAACAAGCGCGTCACCTGCTCAAAATGCTTTGTCTATCGTGCAAAAGCGTATTTTTTCATCAATCACTGTGTCAGAGGCAGCAGAATCCCGTGTCATTTTTTCAACAATGTGAACGCGACAGGCAAAATTATTAGTCATGTTGTCAGTAGAACATCATACTCCGTTTTATTTATTTAAATTATACTCAACTCAGGTTTTGATGACTAGAAACCACTAAAATTACCGTACTGGTGTGTGTCATAGTTTACATAGTCCCTCCGGTAAAAAAAGAAGTTATTCTTGCAAAACATTGTGCATCAACCAGGTGTTACAGTAATTTACATAGTACAGTAAGAATAGATAATTTTTCTGAATGATTCCATCTAACCTCATCTAAACAATCAACATCGACCCACGTCACAGTATATGGAAGAATCGAAACAAAAGATCAGACTGTATTCACATTTTGACTGTACTGTCAATAGTGGTGCTTACTGTACATACAGAAAACAAAGGAAACTATACATAGGCTATTTACCAACAAATGGAAACATGGAGAAGACAAAGTGGGAAAAACTATACAGTACATGTACAACAGAAGGTAAAGGTGAAATTACGTGGCAGTTCTCCTATGCGTCATGTCGGTTGTCCTGTGTGTTGGGCCACAGATTATCAACCACATCACAACATATATTTTCCTTTGCTATGCACAGTGGAAAGAACCTTCTTGAGTGCCTAATTCAGCCTCTGCATGCATCTGCTGAGATCCTCACATGCTGCATCCATGGCAGCCAGCAGTGTCGTCCGCGTATGTGGCTGATGATCATAAACCTTCCACCTCCAAGCTGAGAAAAACTCTTCAATTGGGTTCAGGAATGGGGAGTAGGAATAGGGTGGAAGGAATTCAATCAGCATCTCCTGCGGTGGTGGACAAACCACTGCCTGATGTTGTCAGAGTGATGGAAACTGACATTATCACAAATTACTGCATACTTTGGTAGATCATCTCGATTGAGGTCCCTCTCATCTTCAGTAATGACATTTCTATGGAGATCGTCTAAGAATGTAAGGAGATGCTGTGTGTAGTACGGTCCTATAATAGGAGTATGAGCTAGCACACCTTGGTCTGAAATAGCAGCACACATAGTGATGGTTCCTCCCCGTAGCCAGCCTCATCCAAGTATATGAAGTTGTGAGGTGGTTCTCTTGATTCCATTTCCATTATGCGATATACTATATACCAGAAAAAACACAGTGTGCATAAATTGCAGTATTTGTCTTCATTGTTTACAGCTACATCAAATGTAAAGATCTATGAAGTTCCACCAATATCAAATGTGTAGAAGTTACTCTTACAGTATAGTGGGTATATAACATACAGTACCTGTACAAACTGGAGTCGTAGCTCTTTCACTCTGTCAATTTCTCAATTCTGGACATATTTCTCAGCAAACATGTGACTCACAACTTGTAGGAATCTGTACAGACATACAATTCTGAGAACATGTTCACTCATTTTGACTTCCAACCTGACAAAAAGACTAATTGGTTTGGTGGTTGTGACATTTCAGCTGAGACCCAGGACAAGTTATTTTGCACAGCAGGACAAAAGCAACAAGAATAGTCGAAAACAGCTGACAGATGTACAGAACCATTTACATGTTGTCCAAAAGTGATTGTAATTTGATGAAAACAACAAGACATGCTGATATGAAAAACTGACAACAGGATCTGACGGTAGAACGAGTAGTTTTGAGAAATGCAGTTCTGTTGTGAGAAATGACTGAAAGCCGTTGAGAAAAACTGTAAACTAATTTTAAATGCATAGAAATACATTTTACTTAAAAAAAAAACAAACATGCATTTTTTAAAATTATTTTTTTTATTTATTTATTTACAATTTTTGCCTTTCATTTGCCACAAACATTGATGAATCACCCAGATGTGAAAAATGGAAGGAAGCAGTGTGTTTTTTTTTTTTTTTTTTTCAACCATAACATGCATGTGACCTGTGATGGTTAGAGGACTAAAGTCAAAGAAAGAAAATAATTTGGTGTGCAATTATCTAAGAGAAAGGAAAAAACAGAACAAAACCGAATTCGCTCTGATATTGCTGTAGATCGATTAAATCCCATCTGTATAGAGCTAAAATAATATCTACAATCAATACAACAACACAATAATAAAATCCATAGAAAACCAATAAACAAAATGCAACTCATAGATGGCACTGATCCAATACCCGTTATTTTTATTGGGCCGGTATTGAGTCGGATATCAGACAAAACATATCAGATATTACATGAGATACTTAATTTATTTATTTATTCCTTTATTTATTTATTCATTCATTTTGTGTAAAAAGCATGTATGTTGCAAACCTAATAAATATAATTCAATATAAAATAGAAATATAATAAAAATCTGTTACAGTATAACAAAACAATCCAGTCAGTTTTTTTTAATATGTAAAAATTTCCAGCTGCAAATATTATTTCTGAATCCAATTTTAATCTTTTTTTTCTCTTTCAGAATTGGATCATAATTCATCCATAAAATGCCATTAAATTATTAATATATTACACAAAAAATCTAAATCTTTTTATTTTCTTTCGGTCTAGACTCTAGTAAACAGTTATATTTGTATTTATTTTATAAACAGTATATTTCGTTTCTCTCTGAAGAACTTTGCTTGAAGTTGAAATCTCAATTTGATTCATTTCTTTTCTTCTTCTTCTTGTGTAATGTAATGGCTGTGGATGCTGTTCAAAAAAGACAAAAAAAATTACAATCAATCCTGATGCCCCCCTATACCCCCCCCCCCGCCCCCCCGCCCCCCCCATACGTCTCCTGACTGTGTACATCAGGTGTGTCTGTGTTCGTATTGTCTTTATGGCCTGTACTCCTGCTGTAGCTTTTTAAACTCCCTCGGCTCTACAGCAGCAGAATTCACAAACAGCTCGCTCGTTAGCGCTCCTCTGCACTCTCCGGGTTTTTCACCCCACTTTTTCCGAGCCGTCCTTCGAACTTCACAAAATAAACCCAAAGCCAGAGCTCGCATAAATCATGACCGAGTTCTACTGAAATCACTCAGAGGAGGAATTTCCTTTTAGCCGGAGCTGCAGGAACACACTCGGAGCAGGAGCGAGTGTACGGAGTGTGTTCTGTAACCACGCTGAATATTTATCCTGCTGAGACCACAGCTGAACATGTACACACTGCAGCCAGACAGACAGACAGGCGGAAAGACAGACAGACAGATAGAATAATAATACTACAGCTGAACACGTGCACACTGCAGACAGACAGACAGACAGAGCACACTAAAGACAGACAGACAGACAGACAGACAGACAAGATAATACTAAAGACAGTTGAACCCGTGCAAACTAAGACAGACAGACAGACAGACAGGATAATAATGCTACAGCTGAATATGGACACACTGCAGTTGGACAGACAGTCAGACAGGATAATAATACTAAAGCTGAACACATGCATACTGAAGACAGACAGACAGAGAATCAGACAGACAGGATACTGATGATCCACCTTAAACTCTAAACATTGTAAATATGCCACACAGACAGACAGACAGACAGACAGACAGACATTGATACTAATACTAAACATGTACTGTACACACGGCAGACAGATAGACAGACAGGATACTGATACTACAACTGAAACTCCCAACATGTGAACGCTACAGACAGGCAAGAAGATAGACACAGACACACAGACAGACAGACAGACCGATCAACAAGACACTGAAGCCACAGGTGAACATGCAAACATGTTTCACACTGCAGACAGACAAACATGTGAGCTCACAGACACGGCAAACTTTACACAATATTGTATTTGAATATTTGAACAAAAAACACTGAAACAATTTTTCATGATTTGTGAAACACGTGTAGGCATGTTTTTACACGTTTTCTCTCTCTCTCTCTCTCTCTCTCTCTCTCTCTCTCTCTCTCTCTTTTACTGTTTTGAAACTTTTATAATATTTTTTCTTGTTTTTACCCTTTCACACTCAGCGGGATGGAATGATGCATTTTTGTAGCTGAGCTCATAGCAGCTTCAGGAGTGTGTTATTAACAGCTAACACCTGAAATTGACTCGGCGTGCGTCCAGAGCCGCTCAGCAGGAACCCATAGCTTTCAACATCTAAAGGTAGAAAATGATGGATTGCTGCTTGTAAAATCACTTTACTGCGTTTGTACTTGATTTAAATAAATAAATGCTGAAATATAAACAGGTCTTTTTTCATTGCGTTCAGGTTCCTGGACGCGATTGTGTTTGTGCTTCAGACGCCAGATTCAATAGTAATTTAGAGAATTAGAGCTACAGACAGGGAGGGAAAGGAAATCAATGAAACTCTTTATATGTCCTCAAAAGTCATCGATTATCACCGCTGAGGTCCTGCACGATGTATGGGGGGGGTGGGGGGGGGGGTGGGGATGTGCAGCAATGGATGAAAAGAAGTTTAAATAAAGTTTGGATAAAGAAGAGATCATCATTGTGGTTAGAATTTTCCTGTCGCTACAATTCTAATCAATCCCCTGGTTTTGAAGTTTTTAATATAAAAGTGTGTTTGTATAGAGTCTTTTCTCTTCTCCGGCGCCAGAGGTCATCCTGAAACGTCCTTGAGGGAACGACCTCATCAGAGTCCAACACAAAAGGACCAAAATTACAGCGATGGGCTTTTTTTTCCCCCACAGCTGAACTGTTGCACCAAGAAGGAAATCAATTATATAAACGGTGTAGTCCATTGTGTTGACCACAGAGGCTTTAAAAGTAAAAGAGTTATTGTTACGCGATGTCAATCCACCTGGACTGCAATCAGGTCTTCTGTTATTCCGGGATGGAGTCGTGTCTCGGGTCCAGCTCGGTTCACGATTATCAACGAATTGCAAATCAAACTCACATAAAAACAAATGCACTCCGTCAACTTTGACCTCAGATCTCCAAAACCGATGTGGCTAACAACCAAATGGAAGCTCGTACCCTGTATTTTAGCAAGATGCATTAAAGGTGCATGATCAATGCTGCATTTGGGTTTCCTTGGAAACAGTAAGGCAGAACCCGGACCTTGAAATTACATCATCTCCGACCTCCGTGCATTTGAGCTATGAACTGGGGGGAATAAATAAGCATGAAGGCCTCCATGTTGGTCTTTTGTTGGCTAACTAGGTTGAGTTCGCTGACTGCTGTGGTAAGTGAAGCATAGGTTCCTCATTAGCAAACCCATGAACTATAGAGTCTGTGTTAATGATTTAACAAGTAAATCTGTCTGCATGTTGATTGATCTAAAGCTAACACACAGTATAAATCATTAAAAGGCGAGACGTGCGGCTGTGGTGCTGCCATGAGCATCTGTGTTGATGTGACGTCACTCGGTGGACTCTGGGATTCAGGAAACGTCCAGAGCTTCAGAGATGATAATCAGTGTTGGGTGTAAGGTGTTACAAAGTAACGCGTTAGAGTACTTTTTTGATGTAACAAGTAATCTAACGCGATATGTCCGCCGTTTAAGTCCTCAGTTATTTAGTTACTTTTTTCAAAAATGTAATCCGTTATTCAGACAATTTATGTAATCCGTGAGCCAGACAGTCGTCCTACACGCCCCGCCCCCGAGATAGGGGTATTAGTAGGTGAGATAGGGGTATTAGTAGGTGAGATGGGGGTATTAGTGGGTGAGATAGGGGTATTAGTAGGTGAGATAGGGGTATTAGTAGGTGAGATA
>JAQMYL010000018.1:21598882-21617208 GCA_030014365.1 Clarias pachynema
TTTGTGAAGCTGCTTTGAGACAATGTCCATTGTTAAAAGCGCTATATAAATAAAATTGAATTGAATTGAATTGAATATGTCTGTGTGTCTTTTACTTTTTTGTCTGTCTGTGTTTTTTGCTTTTTTTTTTTTTTTTTAATCTGTCTGTTTTTTTGTTGCTTTTTTGTCTGTCTGTTTTTTTTTGCTTTTTTTGTCTACACTATGTTTGTTTTTCTTTTTTTATCTACTGTATGTCTGTGTGTTTTTTACTTTTTTGTCTGTCTGTGTTTTTTGCTTTTTTGTCTGTTTTTTTTGTCTTTTTTGTCTGTTTTTTTTTTTGCTTCTTTGTCTGTCTATTTTTTGTCTGTCTGTTTTTTTGTCTGTGTTTTCTGTCTGTCTGTTTTTTTGTTGCTTTTTTTCAACTGTCTGTTTTTTTGCTTTTTTAAAAAAAAATTTGTCTGTTTTTTTTGTTGCTTTTTTTTAGGTTTTCTTTTTTTTTATCTACTGTATGTCAGTGTGTTTTTTACTTTTTTTGTCTGTCTGTGTTTTTTGTCTTTTTTGTCTGTTTTTTTTGCTTCTTTGTCTATGTCTATTTTTTGTCTGTTTTTTTGTCTGTGTTTTCTGTCTATGTTTTTGTATGTCTGTTTTTTTTGTTGCTTTTTTTCAACTGTCTGTTTTTTTGCTTTTTAAAAAAAATCTATGTCTGTTTTTTTTTTTTGCTTTTTTTTGTCTACAGTATGTTTGTTTTTCTTTTTTTAATCTACTGTATGTCTGTGTGTTTTTTTTTTAACTTTTTTGTCTGTCTGTGTTTTTTGCTTTTTTTGTCTATGTCTGTTTTTTTCTTTGTCTTTTTTGTCTGTTTTTTTTTTTTTTGCTTCTTTGTCTATGTCTATTTTTTGTCTGTCTGTTTTTTTGTCTGTGTTTTCTGTCTATGTCTGTTTTTGTATGTCTGGGCTTTTTTTTGGTCTGTTTTTTTGTCCATGTCTGAGTTTTTTTTTGTCTAAGTCAGTCTTTCCTTTTTTGCCACTGCAATAAATATATCTGTAAATGGATAAAAACCTTGTCATTCATTAATAAATAAAAACAAGTAACTATTTTGTATAAACACAGGAAAACTAATATACAATAAGCTTCATGGTGTAAGTGGATTAAGTCGGGGATAAGACTGTTGCTAGGCAACTGGAAAATACATTATTTAGCTAGTGATTGATCCCAGTGACTTAGCTACTGTAGCTTGTGTGTATTTGGTATAGAAAGGCAAAAAAAAAATAATTATATCAACAAGTTTCCTGAGACTGTAATCAGCCTGCTCAATGCTAGCGAAATATCTAAACATGTGTATTGATTTACTGAGAAAAGTCAATCTTAGGTCACTTGAATGTGTGAATGTTCCTTCAATTTAAGTCTCTACATGTCGAAACTGAACAGAGCGTCTCGTCCACTAGCGACCATGTTTTCTCTTCGAGTGTGTGTTGGAGGATGACTCAGGTCAATGGGTTCTCATTTGTTTTCACGTTGTGTTGAATGAGGTCTCGACTCGACCCGGTCGGATGAGCTGAAGAGAAAATGCCGGGGTTAATACAGTGCACAGAAACACGCCGGCTGAAGTTTTTATGCTCCAGTGGAGAGGAAGTGCTTAGCAGCGCGATAAAACACTGATCACGTCTTCATCTAAGAAGCGTTCCGGATGCATAACGATGAGCCGCGTCGCTCCGAGGCAGCCTCGGCCTCCTTGACTTCTATTAGACTAATTACTGGGCGTAAATATTCACATCATGTTGACGGTAAATACCAGTTAACCCTGTCCTTCTGGATGATCCCACACGCGCTCTCTCAGGAGCTCTCGTCCAGAGCGACGGGTCAAAATCCTCAAATCAACTCCTAACACCAATAAACTGAATTTTATTCTACTTCCCATCTCTCTCTCTCTCTCTCTCTCTCTCTCATGCCATCTCTTTTAATGGATAATAAACTCAGATCCTTAAAAATTTATAACATTATTAAAATTAACCTTCCTGGTTAAATAAAAGAATAGGAATAAAAAATTATTCAAGTGGAAAATTTTTTTCTGATTAAAAAAAAAGTCTCTAATTAATATGGTTAACTTCTTGGCATAAAAAAACATGATATATTTTCTGTTGAAAAATCTCAGTTGTTAAAGTACGTAAGTTTTTAAATAATTTATTAAGATTTCCTTGTAAAAAATGAAAAAATCTGATACAAAGAAAATGTATAATTTTTTTAAATAAATGAATCAGTTATTAAAGTAGTTAACATTTCTAATAAAAAAGTAAATGATAAAGGTAAACTTTTGTTTTTAAATAAAAAAAAAACATCAGCCATAAAAATAATCTGGTTAGTAAATGTGTTTTAAAAAACAGGACGTTTTTTTTTTTATTTTATTTAGCGAATTCAAATTTTTTAAAATTAAAAACTTATTCATACCAAGAAAATATTCATACCAAATTAATTGAAAACTATTTAAAATTAAATAATAAATAAAAATAAAATAATAGTAATATAAAACATTTATTTAAAAGAATAAAGAGTTAAGTTATAAAGGAGTTATTTAAGGTGATAAACTTTCTGATTAAAGAGAGTCAGTAAATAATATAGTTAATCTTTCTATTTTAAAAAATCTAATAATAATGATTAATAAAACTAACATTTTGTGCGATAAAAAAAATCTGATATTTAAAAAAGTAACTATTTTGTAATTCTGCATATTTTTCAGGTAAAATATTAAAAACTTACAACATCTTGTTCTTGTTCTCACACTGAGGTAGATCTTAAGTTCAGACAGAACAGAAGTGTGTGTGTGTGTGTGTGTGTGTGTGTGACAAGTGATGAGAGTCTACTTTAAATCTCACTAAGTGTGATAAGTGCTCTTCACTATAGTAACCCCTCTGTCCCTCTGTCTCTCTCTCCCTCTCTCGCCCAGATCGTTCCCACAGCCTTTGTGCTCTGCTGAAGTGATGAAACAAACACTTTTCTGGGCGGACGAGGAGGCGAGAGGATGCTGAAAGTGCCGCTCTGTGCCTCGAAACGTGCCTGGATGTTTAATCATCAATTATGTCTCAACTGGAGAGCTGGTGACTGGGAGAACTGGACCAATTCCCAAAACAGCTCACTCAAACACACACACACACACACACACACACACAGAACTGAAATATATTTACATACGTCGTCCTGACTGCCTTCCTGTTCGATATGTTTATTATCCTGTTAGTAAATTTGTGTTTAAATGTTTGCATGAGCCAAACTGAGACAAACACTTAAGCCGGGTTTAAAGATTTGTCAGAAACACAGATTTTCATGGAAGTGAAAAGTGGGGCAAAGTTGATGGAGGAACTCTGCATTAGTGAACACAGCTAGTTAAAGAAATCTTCTTAATGGGAAAACTGAGACATAAAGCGAGACTGCAAGTGGAGTCTCAAAGTGGAGGAAAGATGGAGCGAATGGAGGACGTTCCTAAGGAAAGAAGTGACATTAGAGCTTCAAAGGGAAGGAAAATTAACCATCACCATCTCTCCTTTCTTCCTCTCTCTCTCTCTCTCTCTCTCTCTCTCTCCTTTTCTTTGTTTCAACTGCTTTACAAAAAACAAAGTAAAAAAAAAAAAGGAACAGATTTCATTCCTACTTGCTTGCTTACAGAATGTCGATAAACGCCACTCATGCATAAATTGCACTTTACAGCTCATTTACATTTGCTCATATGGTGACGCCCACAAAACTCCATAAAAGGTGATACAGGAATAAAACTGTAATTAAAAGGACTTTCTCGGAACTACTTTACAGGTGATTATGGTGTTTGATTTTGACCCTGAACAGGACGAAGTGTGGACCGAATTATAAATAAAGAAAATAAATGGTTTGAAATTAAATGGAAAAAAAAAAGCACACCAACATTTTTATTTGTTTATTTATTTATTTATTTGTTTGTTTGCTTGCTTTTTTCAAATTCAAAACAGAGTGTCAGTTTGGAAGCTTTCTTTAAAGTATCTGTCTGTGCTGAACGCTCACCGAACTACTTTCTTTTCTTACCAGCCTGAGATCGGGGCAGAGTGCAGGGTTCAATAGGGGGCGTGACTATAGAATGATTGACGGGAGGCCCATGCATTCCGGCCGAGCCTGCAGATTTCCAAACAGGTTTCTAAGCCTAAGGATACTGATGACTTTTGCTCAACCAATCACATACTGTATCCAAGTTCCACATTCTGCATTTTACATTAAATAAAACCTTTGATATTATTCTTCATCACTGCAGGATGGATCAGTGAAATACGTCTCAGTGTTTTGTTAGTTTAGTTTGTTCAGCATCATTTTGTTTTATACTATCACATAAAATGCAAGACAGCACTTCACTGTTTTCCATCCATCTGTTCTCTATAACACTGCAAACTCCACACACACACACACACAGAACAGAAGGTCGAGAGATTCGAACTCTCAGCCCTGGAGGTGCGAGGCGACTTTAGACAGACCTCTAACACTTTCAGTTAGAGGGTTCTAGGACATTTAAAGGTTCTCTCTGACATACAACTAAAGAACAATTAAGTGTTAATACTTAATTAACCTAAACACTTAGGGGCCTGGTGGCTCAAATGGTTAGGACTGTAGGTTACTGGGTTACTGATTGGAAGGTTAGGGGTTCGAGCCCCTGCACCACCGAATTGCCACTGTTGAGCGCTTGAGGCCCTTAACACAACCCTGAACAAAATGTATTGTAGAAACCATAATGTTTTATTTTTTTATTTAAAAACAAAGTAAAAATTATTAATAAAGATGCAGAAACAAAACATAAGTAACAGACACAAGCACATATATTTATATACTCATCAATAAATTCATGAATATGGACGTCTTGAATCAGGACTGGAATTTGGACTGCAGACTTTATTTTTGGGTCTCGACTTGGTCTTGTCTCCGATCTATTGCCATTTTTATTTAGACTTGTCTCAGCCTTGGGATTTGGTCTCACTATATAAATTCTTAGTCTCACCTGGGAGTTTGTTGTGGTGGCTCGAATTGTTAAGTCTCTGAGTTACAGTTAAAGCCTCAGCACCTCCAAGCTGCCACTCGCGCCTGGCCCTGACCGCTCTCCGCTGTACCACAACTTCATTACAACAATACAGGAGAAGATGTTCCCTACTTTACTTTTTAAAAAGAACTAGAACAATTTGCTGAGCTGTGAAACTCATCATACTGATATAAAGTCATCTCGATTCAACATCTTTTATGTCAGGTTGAATATTTCAGTAACAGATTGTGAAGTCCTGACGGTAACCTTTCTGTTCCAGTCCAGAGTCGAGTGTACTGTATGTGTTGTGTGAGCTGCATTGAGGCTTGATGCTAATTGATGCTAATGAAGCTCATGTCATTGTGTCTGTTCCACTGCGGTCGAGTTCGGGTTCATAGTCAGACTTTTGGATATTTCCAGTCCACGGTGCACGAGAGGCACGACACACTACTGTAAAGCTACATGATTTGTGGCATCTAAAGGAGAACCAACTTCACTTTAACTCTCTAAAGGTTTCCTTTAAAGTAGGCCAACAGGGACGTGTGAAAAGTTCAGTCTTACTTACTGTCTGGGTTTGGAAGGAGCTTCTTTTATCATGAAAGCTATGAAATGCAAACCACTTAAACCAACTAATGTCAACTGATTATATGAATATCTACAGTTCAGTATCAAGAACTTGCTTTGTCTCTCTTTGAGCTTAAAAATACTTGCTGATTTTGTTATAGTAGCTACTCGCTAATGTTAGGTGTTACAGCAGCCCTGCTTCTTTCTGATGTAGTTGTGAATTCACATCATGTTGTTTGGATACGGTTCCAATTTTGGGCCACGTGATCCCAAACCCCCCCCCACAAAAAAGTCTTCTTGTCTCCACCTTCAGTCTTAACTCTGTCCTGCTTTCATTTCATTATATTTATGTCAGATGTCCCAGGGGACTGATATACGGTCATGTTATCACCCAGATGAGGATGGGTTTCCTGTTGAGTCTGGTTCCTCTCAAGGTTTCTTCCTATTGCCGTCGGCTTGTTCATCAGGGACGATCTGATAATTATGGTCTATTCTTTTTTCCATGGATGTTTACATTTTTTTTTGCATATATATATATTTTCATTCTGTAAAGCTGCTGTTTTACAATAACTTGGTAAAAGTGCTAAACAAATAAAATTGGATTGAATATGAGGTCACGGAGGGTCTTTTTCCTGCTTTTGCCATCATTACGGCTAAATATGTAAAAGCCGCAGCCTTTAATTTTCCATCCGGCTAGATTTACCGTGTTTTCAATAGGACCGACTGGATTAACCGCAGTATGGAAATGGAGAACATTAGTGGCTGGACAGAGGACAAAGTGAAATGTCTGACAGCACTTTCTGTACAAACTAATCTAGAGGGAAAAGTACATGAACAGGGAAATATATGAGGAAATATCGTGCTGTATGCGAGACTCCGGCAGCGTTACCACGGCAACCAATGCATACAGGTCGACAATGTGTCAGATTTGTGCTGCCAGACTGAACAGAGCAAAATCCGATCTGATCATTCTTAGTGATCAGAGTCAGTGTGGACAGTCAGTCCCAAAGATCAGGGCCGATATTCACAAAGCGTCTTAAGCCTAAAAAGTTGCTCCTAGTGATGAAATTCTAAGAAAATTCTTATAATTATGACATTTTCTTAGAATTTCCCCTTAAATTTAGGACTAAATCTTAGTAAAGATAAAAATGATTCACGAAACATCTTAGACCTAAAAACAGCTCCTAAGATAGGAGGACAAAATGGCGGAAAGAAGAAATATTCTCCAAACACTGAACGTAAAGCTAAAAGTAAACACTGCTCTTCTGTCCAATTTGGTTTTCTTGTTGTTTTACTTCCTTCCATCTCTCTTTGATTGTTGGCTACATACCAACCAAAAGTGCAACTTAAACAGACGGTCCTGAAATCATGTAAACTAGTAAAAGCTGAGCCATTTGGAAATGGATTACGAGTAATAAAATCAGTTTGGTAAATAAATGTCAGAACTTAAATATAGTAAAAACTATGTGGAAATTGGTTGCTTCAAAAGTCGACACATTTTCAACATTTGGCTGTTTTAATTAACTTTAAGACATTTAGCCTACAACAGAAACTTTGCATAAAGTAGTCTGTAGTCATGATTATACAATTTCATGATTTCACCGTCTGTTCTATTATCTATTTTCACAAAGAGTGCATTTTAAGACCTTTACAGTTTTTCTTTTTAAATCAACCAATCACAGTCCTTGAATTGCTGCATCATCCCTATCAACAGGATCAACCACACCTCCTCACTCTGAGAGGTTTCCTAAATCACTTTTAGTCTAGGACTCTCAGCTAGGACTTTTAAAGCTGAGATAGGAGCTCTCTGAGAGAATTCTAAGAAGCTTTGAGAATACGGGCCCCGATCTTATCTAGTCCTAACCCAATGATCAAACCCAAACAGAAAACCCAGTGTCATCAGTGCCAGTTTCCTCTTTACACACAGAATAAATTCCTCCAGAAAGAATCCCATCCATCCTGTTTGATTATAAACGATACAGCGGTTTAACGTCATTCTTAAATTGTGCGTGTCCCTTTTTTTATTTATTTATTTATTTATTTTAACGTCTTAAGTGGGTCTGAACCCGTGTACTGAGACTCGATGACTAAGATTTGTCTCTTGTGCGTTTTTATGCTCGCTAAGTGGACCGCTTTTACCATCACAATGAACTAAAGAGGCCTGTAAAGAGAAAAGGCCAGACATAAAGGCTATCACAGAACTCTTAAAAGCCTTCTGCTTGTCACTCAACGTGAGAAAAGCATGAATCACTGCATTTTAAAAGATGTAATATAGTTATAGAGCAGCTTCACAGAGAGTGTAACTGCACTCTGAAGCAATCAGAACACGCACAAGTGCTTTCAGGAAACTGACGCCCTCGACTGCTTGCGGGGTTTAAAACGCTAAAAACGAGATCATTACAGGAACACGCAGACTAATAAAAAAACGCGTCTTGGAGAAATCCTGCATGGGAGGTCTCTGTTTTCTTTAGTTAGCATTTCTTCTTCAAAGAATTAGGAAAAGGAACTAAAGTCATCAAAACAAAACTGTAAATAAATAAAATAAAGATTTGCTTGTGTTTAGAGCTCTAAATCTCAGGGATTAACAGTAAAGAGAAAATTTATGTAGGATCTAAAGCTGTTTAAAGCTTCATTTTGACAGTTTTTACATAAGGATGTACATAGTAATAATTGTTTCTATATTTCAATATTAACCGCTCATTCAAGAATTTGAATCGATTGAAGTTTTTAATCAAAAATTGATTGAAGTTTTATGTTTGAACGTGTGTACTGTATGTAGCCTTTGGAAGGAGTCTCCAGTGTCAGTGCTTTGTAACAGTCAGACCTAAAGCTCTAACTTTTTTTTTTCTAGCATCATATATTTTTTTGCATCAAAAATAGACAAGTTCCATATTTTGTCTTTTTATATTAACAAGAAAAGAAAAGAGGCTGGTGAGAGAACGGCTGATTCTAACTGCAATAATGTAAATACTACAGAAATAACTCATTGCATTTTGCAATAATAAAACAAACAAACAAAAAATATACATAAAAAAATGAGTACAATGTGTTGTTCTTTTATAAACATATCTAACTAGCAAGTGTTTTTAATAGACAGGGTTAAAACAGGACAAGTTCCTTTCCAAAAGAATAGACTTCTCAGAAGCTAACAACACACACACACACACACACATTGAGATTAGAGCAGATATTTAACCTATAGGCTGATTTTCCTTTTCAGGCGGTGAGAAATCCTCCCCTGACAGTGATAATTACCTCCTACTCAAAACGCTCTAAAAAGAGCTCTGATTAATGGCGTCCCATCTCTCCACGCCGCGGCATTTTCACTTCAGTTCTGCTCTCCAATCACAATCAGAACCGGACTGGAACAACCAGGAGCTGAAACGGAGGGGGGGTGGTGGGGGGTGGGGGTGGTGGTGGTGGGGGGGGGGGACGGGGTGGTACAAAGGCACGCTCTTTTCCATAATGTATAATAAACGTCCATGGCGAAGGCCGCCGTGAACAATAATATGCTAATGAAATATGCTGAGTAGAGCAAAATATTTGTTCTGAATAATTCCATCAAATTAGGAAGGAGTTTTATTTCAAACATTTGTCTATTTTTTTTCTCTTCAATATTAGGGGAGGAGTTAAGTTTAAAGGACCCATATTTAACTTTTTCTTTTAAAAACAATTTAATGCACTGTAGGTCTCAGGAGGTCTACAGTACATGAGATACTGCTGAGCCACACCCACTGGAGAACACTCACCTGAGCAACAAGTCAGGGGGAGGAGCTCTTCTTATATGATGTCACATTTGGAATTTGGGTCACTAGGTGGGGTGACCCAAAAACACCCAGTCACACACACACACACACACACACACACACACACACACACTACAAGCAATCTGGAAAAAAACAATTAGCCTGCATGTCTTCATACACATTCACATGTTCATACAAACTTAAATAATTCTCTTGATTGTGTAAAGCTGCTTTGCGACAATGTCAATTGTTAAAAGCGCTATACAAATAAAAATGAATTGAATGTGACTGTGGGAAGAAACTAGAGTATCTTTAGGAAACCCAACAGAGACTGGAGACCCGTCTGAATGTCTAAACATCACTGAAAAGGTTATTTGCATAGCTTCCCTTTAAAAACTAAAAGCTTTTCCTAGCTTGAAAAACTGACTAAACTAAACAGGATTATGCTGAACTTGAATTGAAAAATGTAAAGCTTTTTTTATTATTTTGTTTTAGCTATGTTTAATTAAAGTATATTAAAAAATAGAGTAAATTATTCATTCTAAATAACAAATTCACATAAAACTATGTAATTAAATAGTATCTACTTAAGTTTACATATTAAAAATATTTAATTCATATGTACATTTGTATGTTTACATAGACAATATGGTTATGTGGAAATTTTAATAATAATAATAATAATAATAATAATAAAAATAATAATAATACATTATTTCTGCTAGTTCATATACAAACATAGGTAATGCATATAAATTTTTTTTTTTTTTAATTTTATGAAATTAGATTTGGAATAATTTCTGTTATTCAGGAAATGTTTAACTAATTGATTTTTACCCAATTAATAACCACTAGCCATCCTAAGGAATGTAGCTGTGTATTTATGTTTAGTTACATATTACAATTAAAAATGTATTACATTATAAGTAAGTTATAAGGTTTTAATGCATTACTACATTTCAGCTTCGTTAAACTGAGAGCAGTGGAATATAAGACAATCGGGTCTAAATATGAATATTTTTCTAATCGCGCTTCACCTCACAGCCTTCAAAGGTGACTCTTCATGTGATTAAAAAAAACAATAGAGAGTGTTTGAATAAAATACAGCTAGTTCTGAATTTAGATTTCCATTTGGTTAAAATAAAAACACACCCTTGGAGCTCACTTGGTTTTGTTAGGACCATAATTTTAGCTATGACACATTATAGTGTTTAAATCCTCGTCCCAGGTGAGATTTGAGGTGCAGTCTGAGGAAGCTGATCAGGGAACGCTGGCAAGCTAGCAAATGATTAGCAAGTTAGCTAATCTAGCATACTATTCTCAATAAACAATACACTGCGCACCTGCATGTCCGGTAGTCAGTCAAAACTTGTTTGCGTCGGCGCCTCATGTTTGCATCATTTTTGCTCACATGTGTGAAAGACAAACAAAGCTTGTTTACATTTTTTTAGTGAAGATGTAGCACCGCGGGCCCCAAGAGTGTTATCAAGGACGGTAGCAAGAAGAAAAGGGAGCCGCTTTCAGTTGGGTTTCAAATTAAGGTTAAGTTTAATGTCTATTTATTTCATATTTTACTTAATTTACATGTATTTTCTATGTTGGAAATTGGTAATATTGGTAATATTTTTGGGTGGCTGGAACGGATTATCTGCATTTACATTATGTCCTATAAGACGATGCATTTCACAATACAACATTTCACCGTGCCTCCGGAACGGATTAGATTCGGGGACAGAGGTACCGCTGTGGGAGATTAGCAAACACTAGCTATGTGGATGTATTTACTGTTTGCTAATGTTCATTGGGTGTGAAATGCTAAATGCTACACAAACTGAGCACACAGGAGGAATTTTCAAACATTTATTTTTTTTTTCCGAGAAAGAACACTTTTCACCAAATTCACTATTTCTAGCATTTGAGATTTTTTCTTGTCTATTATCAATGGCATTTTTTTTCTTGGATAATCAGTGAGCATTCTTTTTAAACAATTTAGTTTTTTAGTTTCTTCCTCATCATTATTTTCTACTCCTCCAGAATACTGTTCTTTCACAAATTCATATTTTCTTGTTTTATAGACCAGCTATCATTAATTAATTAATGTTCCTGCTGTCGCTGCTCCAGCATGGCTTTCCCCGCTCGTGTACAGTTTGATTTAAATCCTTTGCAGCATGTTTTACATCATGTCATGATTTCCGTGACTGGATATTTACGGCGTGCACTGTGAATACATTAGCGAAGTCGTGTGCTGTGTAAGCAGACTGTGCCAAGTGTGGAATGTAAATGGCACACGAGCCTGAGGTTAGGGCTGAATCTCGAGGGCTTTTTTGCGTCAGCGTACTTGGCAGCTCTTCTCTTCCTCGCCTGGATCTCTTCTGGAGGGCAACCAGACGTCGTGCTGTAATCTATCGCTGGTCCTCGTTTCACGCGGATTGTAATGAGTTGGAGCTCGGCTGAGCGGAGACGTGTGCTATGAGGAGGTGATTGCGGGGCAGAAGATGAGGAAAACAAAAAAAAAATGGCAGGTTCTCTGTGGAACACGGCTGGGGCTATTGATTTTTTCTCAAGGCAGCGTAGAAGAGACTCAGTGCAGAGACTGAAAATATTGCAGGAATGTAATTCTACAGCTTGAAAATGTTGTATACAGTACATTCTTACGTTATCTTTATCTTTAATATCTCTACATATATAATTACATATTTTTTTTCAAGCAGTACATTACACAGTAAACAGTTGTTCTCATTTAATTATAATCTTTGATGTTTTATGTGAGGAGATGTCTATGAACCGGTGTAACATAAGTGACAACAGGAATTAACTTGCTTCATATTACATTAAATGGTACTACTGTGCATAAACAGTGCGATGTGTCACTCATTAATAAGGAAAAATGATAATAGTAGGCAAATGTCGAGGTGTAAGAGAAATAAAACACTTGGGTATTATGGTGTTATAGGAAAATAATTTATGCAAATGTATAATTTTAATATGTACCTGCACCAGCAGAACAGTGTGCAGGAGATCCACCTGGTGAGGACCGATCAGGAGCGAACACACGGCAGGTCGGGAGATATTGGAGAATTGAGTGTGTATTGATTAAAGTGCCACTCAAAAGTTTCAAATCGATGTTTCCAATAACATAAAGCCAATTCAGCTCAGATCCATAGACTGGAGGACGAGCAGCAATACAGTAGGTGATGGGAGATTTACTCACTCACGCTCGTCTCAGAGTGAAATCTAGGATTATGACCTGCTACTGCGGCAACTAATAAAAAAAGGATCTAGCATCGTAGAAGCCACATCTGCATCAGATGAAGAGGCCACGCCTCCTGGGAATGCGTGGCTAAGGCGATCTCCTCCTTCACCTAGACTGAGGCCACAACTTTCCATTCAGTTAAACAAGTGTCATGCCTCCTTCACTGGAAGTGATTGACAGGTACATTGCCAAACCTTCTTTATTCATTTATTGTGAGTCTTGACAATAACCTTCAAGGGGAACAGTGGCCACACCCCCTTTAGCATGACCAACATAAAGAGGCCACAACTACTGACAATGACCTACTGTACATGCAGACCATGCCTCCTTCTTAACAATAACGGACAGGTACGTACATCCTTTGCTTATTTACTAGGACTGATATTTATAAAGGCTAAATGTATTTTTGCAATTTTTTATACATGACATATATAGGCCACACCTCTTTCAGCTTGATCGACAGATATATGTAACATTCCTTTCAGATTGATAGCTACATGAACCACACCCTCATCAGCTTGATTGACAGATACATAGGCCACACCTATTTCAGCTTGATTGACAGATACTGTACATAGACCACATCTCTTCCAGTTTGATTGACATATATATAGGCCACACCTGTTTGAGTTTAATTGACAGATACATAGGTCACACCTCCTTCAGCTTGACATGTATAGACCACTCCTCTTTCAGGTTGATTGACAGATACATAATAGAGAGGCCACACCTCTTTGAGTTTGATTGACAGATACATAGGCCACATCTCTTTGAGTTTGATTGACAGATACATAGGCCACACCTATTTCAGCTTGATTGACAGATACTGTACATAGGCCACAGCTCTTCCAGTTTGATTGACATATATATAGGCCACACCTGTTTGAGTTTAATTGACAGATACATAGGTCACACCTCCTTCAGCTTGACATGTATAGACCACTCCTCTTTCAGGTTGATTGACAGATACATAATAGAGAGGCCACACCTCTTTGAGTTTGATTGACAGATACATAGGCCACATCTCTTTGAGTTTGATTGACAGATACATAATAGAGAGGCCACACCTCTTTGAGTTTGATTGACAGATACATAGGCCACACTTCTTCCACATGTATAGGCCACACCTCTTTCAGCTTGATTGACAGATACTGTACATAGGCCACACCTTTTTGAGTTTGATTGACAGATACATTCGCCACACCTCTTGCAGCTTGATTGACAGATGCATAGGCCACACCTCTTTCAGATTGATTGACATATAGGCCACACGTCTTTCAGATTGACTGACATATTTAGTACACACGCCACTGAGTTTGATTGACACATATAGGCCACGCCTCTTTCACTTTGATAGGCAGATGTATAGGCCATATCGATTTCAGTCTGATTGACAGATATATAGGCCCCGCCTCCTTCAATTTGATAGGCAGATGTATAGGCCATATCGATTTCAGTCTGATTGACAGATACATTGGCCACGCCTCCTTTACTAGTACTCAGGTAGTTAATTGTTCTAAAAAATATTTCACCGCTAATAAAAACAAAAGAACAACTGATGATTAAACATTAAACTGAGTTTTGGTTCATTTCATTACTGGCTTACGATCCTGAATAAAAACAGAAGGCTGGATGGAGACTTGGGAAAAGTCGCACGAGTCCTTCGTCTGACCTACGTCGTGAATTTCCGACCCGATGTGTATATATTCTTAATCTGGGCTTTGAAGGAAACCCCCAAACCACGAGGGCGTTTCTTCTCCCGGCCCATCGATCTCCAACCACTTCTGAGCTCGCAGGATTTCATTAGAACCGGCGCTCGGCAGGCCTCGGAAAAGTTTCTGTGGGATTTTAAATGAAACGGTTATCTAAACGGAGCAGATGGCTGTCTATTTATGTTACGAGGTTTCGGGTAAGGTTGTGTGTGCGATGCCACGCCACAAGGACCTTGCTGGCTCTCGGATATGTTATTTTTATTTATTTATTTCTATGTGTTTGTGTGAAGAGTAAGCAGTAATATATGCCAAAACCTTTCCAGGCGACCTTCACATCTCGGAGAATGAGCTTAAGATAAAGAAAGGTCACATGGTGCACAGGCTTTATTGCCTTTTTTCCCCCCTCTCTGAAGTTCAAAGCTTCAGTATCACAGCAGAACCAGGAATATTTAATCTTTTCAGGCATTTGAGTGAAATACAGGCAGACGGAGTTACAGTGTGTGTCATAACTGGGAGCTAAAATAACAACAATAATAATAATATTAATAATAATAATAATAATTGTGCTGTCAATGTCCACTTTTTTAATTAGCACATTACCTACAGTAAGAGATTGAGAGTGAAATTCACCCTTCTACAGTATATTCAGTTCTACCCCACT
Source organism: Clarias pachynema (assembly GCA_030014365.1). Classification (NCBI taxonomy): domain Eukaryota; kingdom Metazoa; phylum Chordata; class Actinopteri; order Siluriformes; family Clariidae; genus Clarias; species Clarias pachynema. Next base: position 21,613,821 of record JAQMYL010000018.1, read on the forward strand.
ATATACTGTACTGTATGTTATGTATATTACGATGTTCAAGTCAAAGTGGGACTTTTGATAACAGAACACATTTCTAAAAGTAAAAACTCCCTTTATGTCTCTATTTAACCCCTTGCTACACTAATGCGCTTATCCCAGTGTTTCACTAATGCTTGGACTCCATCAAGGTAGAAAGTTTTCTCAATACCCTGGAGCCATGTTCGGACTGCCTGCTTCACGCCTAAAACGCCGGCCTCCCAGGAACTCCTTTAATGACGTTCCCAAACATGTGGAAATGACTGAGGTCAGGACTGTACAGGGGATGCGGCGGTAACTCCCAGTCGAGTTCCTGTAATGTGCGAGTGGTGTTTCTGAATGAGTGTTCACACACAGATGCGTCTCTTTTGATTTTCAAGCATCAGATGTTCCACTCTGAATGTTCACGGGAACGACTTCAGTGAGCACTGTTTAACGTTTCACTCTCATCACTGTACTGTGCTGGAAGTCTTCTGTAAACGGAAATTGCTTTTACACCTTCATATACCAGAAATTTCATCACGAGTCCCGGATTGACTTGAACTCTCCTTGTATTGTAAAAATGTTTTTCCATATAAAGCAACGTCGCTCATGTAACTTTGTAACATGAAAATTTCTAACTTAATGCTTACCACTGTACAGTAAGTCCCCTACATACGAACATCTGAGTTACAAACATTTTGTTGGACTTATGAGCAAACTGGACTTACGAATGAGCTCTGGGAATGGAACTGTTGGGGACGTACTCTACCGTGTAAGATTTATTTATTTCTGGCTCATTTATGCGTGCGTTATTGTGTAATGAAGTGCTGGAGATGATGTCGAATGATGACGGTTTAGAGGAGTGAACATTTTCACTTAAAGCATTTCTAGTTCAGGTGCATCTCAGAGTACAGAAGACAAATAGGTACACTTCTATTTTTACCAGCTGTTACCATCTTTCTAAAAATAAAACTGCACACACAGCATAATGGATACTTCCTAAAGCTCTATATACAGTACACTATCTGTGTTTATACCACCTACAGTCTTCAGTACCATCATGCACTGGGAATTTGCTAAAAGGAAAAAAAAAGGAAAAAGCATTCTTGTTTTTTTTCCCCCCCCTTTTATTATGACACATGTGTAATGTCTCAGGCTTTTTATATTAACATTAATGCCAATATTTGTATATAATTAGCATAAATTTACAATATACAAGTAGTAATTATCATGTGTGCGAGACATTGAAGGCAGGAAAATAATTCATTTCTAAAAGTAGGAGAAACTTTTTTTAAAGATGCTGTTCATGTTATGAATAGTGTTGAAATGACAGCGTAATAATGACAACACGATAATGTTGGATTTTGATAGCGGCTCAGATCAGTTTTATATTCAGATAATTTGTGATAAAAATTAGCATGAAAAGATTCTCAGGGATTCATGACATATTTGACGTATCTTTTTACACACGATGTTGAAACAAGTTAAAATAAAAAATACTTTTGGGTCAATTTTACTTCATTAAATTACTGTAATTCTTGTTTTTTTTTCTTTCTACGCAGACATTCTTTTCCGCCATTGTAGAAAGCCATTCCGACATTTTTCTCCCTCAAAAGGAGCTCAACGTTGTTTTTCATTCCCGTCCAAATAGCCGCACGGTGCGCTATTATCCCTTAATGTGATTAACAGCGTTTCATAATTACGCCGCGGCACCGATTGATGTTTCGTTTGGCGTAAGCGTTCCCCGTTCCACAGAAGGTCCAGGTTTTTCAGGCATTAGCAGTCCGTCCCACAGTCCCCATGCTAAACAGCTGTAAATGTAGATAGATTGCTTATTCGTTGCCCTCCAAGCTTGCGGGACCTCGGCTTAATGAAGTGGAAAAGTCTCTTTTGTAATGGCCTCCATTCATTGTGTTGGCCTGCCAGAGCCGGAATAGAGAAATCACAGCGAAACCCTGTCTGAAGGAAAAAAAGAGAGAAGGTCAGGGAAAAAGGCCAACGCTTGCAATTCCACTGCACTGAACATACAATAAGAAGGGAAAAAAAAAATCAACATTTCCCGTGAGTTCCCTGAGATGCATTCTGGATAAAATGATTTCCATATGCCATTCAAAGTGGCTCATTCCCCATCGCTCGCTTCGGTTTCCAAGCCTCTGGCCGTGACCCACTGGAATCCCTGACCGTGGTAAGTGTTGCCGGCTTTGGCATGGAAAGAGTCGTCAGTTTTACCTCCTAGATGTTCCGGATCGGTGATCGTTAACTGGTGGACCGAACCAAGAACTTGGAAAAAAACACAATATAGGCCGTGGGAAAAACTAAACCGGCTCTCATTCTGAACCAGTAGTTTTCTAACGGAGAGCAGCTTCTGTACACGATCCTTTCTTGCTGTTTTGTTTTACCATCTGATAAACACAATATGATTCTTTTCTTCCCTTGGCTTTTTATTTTCTCCTAATAACAGCTTTCTTTTTCACAGCTCATCCATAAAGCCGAGCATCGTAAACAAATGACGGCTCAGATATGCAAATGTCTACGAGTATCGCACAAGAAAAGGCCTAAACGTTAAACCAAATCTGTGCAAACATATTGTAAAAAAATATTTCATCAAGTTAATTAGCAATAAAAGAACTTTAAAGTGCTGTACCACTATGTATTTAATATCGCTGTTTACTTCATCGCATGTGTTTATGCAAATGATTTAACCGTTAAAGCGGCTGATTGGACCGGAGACTCGTTACTGAGAGAGCTGGAGAAGAAGACAACGTGTTCTTTATTTATTTATTGTCAATCATGATAATAAAAAAATTTTATCTTATGAGTAGAAAGGGCGGCAGACTCCTGAGCTGTAGCGTTTGGTAGTGTTTAATTTTTCTACACAGGGAAAGATATAAAGTTTGCAGCACAACACAATCCTCTGTAGCTACTCTGGAATAATTATAAATGAGTCTAAATCTAATAACTGGTGGGCAGTGTTGGGTGTAACGTGTTAGAGTACTCGGATTACTTCTTTTGATGTAACGAGTAATCTAACGCGTCAGGTTCGCGTCATCTAAGTCCTCAGTTATTTAGTTACTTTTTTCAGAAATGTAATCAGACAATTTGTGTAATCCGTGAGCCAGACAGCAGTCATTCGCAATCCGTTAGTGTGTGTGTGTGTGTGTGTGAAAGTCGTCCTATACGCCCCCCCACTACTAATAAGGAAGGTTATTCCTGCTGTTATACCCCTATCTCACCTATGGGGTTTGACTATACAAGGACCGACACGCGGAAAGATGGAAACCTAATCAAGGTAAACCACGGTAGTAGTATTAGGTGTAGTAGTAGGTGAGATAGGGGTATTAGTAGGTGAGATAGGGGTATTAGTAGGTGAGATAGGGGTATTAGTAGGTGA
>JAQMYL010000018.1:21629001-21646578 GCA_030014365.1 Clarias pachynema
CATGATGGTGCATCGCTTCATGTCCTTCCCTTCTTACCCTGACACGCCCATCACTCTGGAATAGGGTCAGTCTGGACCTGCAGTATTTATCCAATCCAACACTCTTAAGCATTTAGTTATTTCAATCCAAATGGCGACCTTTTGTGTATGTTCACATCATGTGTTTAGGTTTAAAGTGGATATGAAATAAACTATGCAGATAATGTGAAAGGTTAAAAAGAAATGTGAATTTTTTCACCTTTATACTAAACGTTCGCCCTTTAAGTAACATCTCACTGTTCATTTTGAACTTTTACACCAAAATGTGTCTTGATTTAAAATGGCAGCTTTAATAAACTTTCATCACACAAACCAGCTGTGAAGGATGTAATGCTGATGGCAGTGAACCAGAAATAACGAGAGTTACGATCACTCCGGGTCTTTTGCTAATTAAATATCAGTCACGCTGTAGAAATGTGTTACAACGTCTTAAAACATTTACGTTTCAGGGTTTTTGCCTGAGATCGCGAGATAACGGAAACTTTGTATTTAGAAGTCTTTGCTTTATACAGTTCGCATCAGGAGGAGAGGATGAGGATCACCGAGCAGTCTGACGTTCCTGTTAGTTCAGATTTGAGAGATCACCCTTAATGCCATATCTATCAGCTGAAATTGGAAAAATAAATTGAATATAATAAATAAATTCCAGCCTCCGTCACATAGAGGGAAATCCATAGTGTGTGTGGGCTCGCACTTATAATAACGCAGAGTTCCTTCAGAGTTCAGGAAACTTCTCCAGATCTCCAGAGATGTAAAGAAAGTCTTTAATACACGTTTAAGACTCTGCGTCTGTACTCCGCGTTTATTATCGACTCGCTCAAGTTACTCGCCGGACTTTTAATTTATGCAGCGCGAGTCAACAACAGCCACGAAGCGTTTCTATAATGAGCGCTACAACATCGGAAATCAATGTAAATAAACAGAGAGAGAGAGAGAGAGAATATCTGACCTTTAACCTCAAACTGTGAGGGAACAGAGACGTGCAGCAGCTCTTCAGCTTCACTTCAGGTGAAAAATAACATCTCAAATTTTCACTAAAGATTGACATTTAACTTCCTCATTTATTAACATGAACAAAACGCGCTTCAGGAATGAGTGGCGTATAATTTTAAATAATAAACTTAAAAAATAAAAACAAATGATTTACTGTACCTTTCTTTTATTATCTTTATTTTAAAATCATTCAAATTAATAAATAAGATTAATAAAAAATTAAGATACATTTTCTCTTTCTTAAATGTTCATTATTTTTTTAAATTATTTTTTACTTGGAAAGTTTTTTACTTTCTCTCTTTTAATGTTTTTTTGTTTTTCCTATTCTTTAATAAACCCTTGCTTTCTTCCTTTCCAGACTTCTGACTTTTTTTATTTTAGTTTATTTTAATTACAGTTAACATTTTTCACTTCCATCTTTTTTTTTTGTTTTATTTATTATTTTTCTAATTCTATTTTATTTTTTATTCTCGTCTCTTTTTTTCACTTTGTGTGAACCTTTGTCCAATAATTAATTTTCTTTTTTTTTTCTTTCTTTTTTAAAATACTGTCCTAATTTCTTATTTTTCATATTATTGTGTTGTTATTTTTTTTTAAAAATCTGCTCTTCTGTTCTTTCTTTTCACTTTGCAGTTATTTTTGGCAAAATGTAATAAAATTACCCCCATAATTATCTCTATTAAGGAAATACCTCATATGAAAATACCTAAAATAAGGCCAACCCTAAAGAAAGAAGAAAAGGGGGGAAAATATTTATAACATTTATTTATACAGCAACAATTGGCAAAAAAAAAAAAAAAAAAAAACAGGAATGAAAATAAATGTGATATTTATATATTCCCTTTAGTAATTTTATTTATTTATTTATTTATTTACTTATTTACAGGTTCCACCCAAATATTCCTGAACATAAAGGAGATAGAATAAGAAGGAGTCTAGTTTCTACTTGAACACAGGAATAAAGTGCAGTAATAAGCAGGAGGAGGAGAGGAGTCCGCATCAAACATTAATTTAATGGATCACATCAGACACGGAGGCAAAGGAGAGAGCGGCGTTCCGAAGATTCCGTAATATTCCGTAATATTCTCGCAGAAATAAATATCATAACTCAATTCCAGCCCGAGGAGGGCGAGAGGAATCACCTGCTGCGATGCTCCTGAGAGCTTCCAGAGGTTTCTGCAGCGTTATTACCATTGTGTGTGTGTGTGTGTGTGTGTGTGTGTGTGTGTGTGTTTCTGTCAATAAATAATATATGATAGAAAACATTAGTTTAAAGGTGAATGAATGTGTTTTCGTATATAATTTATCTCCTTTCAGCTCAGTCTTATTGCTTATTTTTAACCTTTCTTTTATTTATTTATTTCTTGTTTCTGTTCTGTTTTTATTCATTTCTTTTTGTTTTCAATTATTTTATTCTCTTTTTTTTCCATTCTGTCTCTCATTCACTCGCATGTATAATTACCTTTTCCTCCATACTTCCTTTCCTCTTCATCTCTGTTTTAGACGATTTTTTTCTTTAGATTCTTTTTTCTTTTCGTTTTTTGTCCTTCTTTCCTTTTCTCAGTGACAGTCGATCCTGAAAAGAAGAGGAAAGCTGTATTTGTCACACAGACATCACAGTACAGTGAGATTCCTCTTCTCACACTTCTGGCTTGCTAGGGAGTCGGGGTCAGATCCCGGGGTCAGACGTGACACACTGTCCTCTGGTGGTGGTGCTGGTGTCGGGGCTCGAACCCTCCTCGAACTTCCTGATGGGTAACACCACGCTCCACTGGTCTCCTTGAAGGACTGTTTCATACCACGGCTACGCTGATCACTCTCAACTCCTCCTGTGCTTTCATGTATTTGCTCAGATGGACGTCTAATGGAGAAACATCTCGTTACGTTATGGATGCCTGCTGAGCTGCTGCATGTTCCTGGAGATGCACCTCTATGTCAAGAGAAACAGATCTCAGATCTCATCATCTGTCACTGCACACCACCTTAACCCTGTTCACTCACATGTGATACTTCTACCATGAAGTGCCATCTCAACCGTCTGGGAAAAACAAACAGACAGACATTGGTTGTTCCTTTTATTGGAAATTAAAAAATGGAAATTTTTCATTGCCTTAATGATGATGTTAATATATTAATTTTAGATTTGTAACATACAGTTACTCTGGTAGTTTTAGCATCTACAGCATCAGGAGGATCTGGAGGATTTCTGTACACACACAGAGGCAACTCAGGTGCTTGTTTGGTCCGTTGTCATGTCAAGACAGACTAATGCGACTCGCTGCTGTCTCATCGCAACATTCCACTTCTACAACTCAATCCAGAATGTAGAAGTTGTTTATAACCTCCAGCAGTTCTCCTACACCACTGCAGCAATGATGCTCACCTACAAAACCAAAAATGGACCTGTACCGACAGTACCTGCCTTGATGTATTTACGTATCCCACCTCGCAGTGCAATAAACTGAAAAATCGGCAAAAAGAGAAGATATTGTTATCCCGTCATTTTTTAAATCATTCTAACTTTCAAAAACAGTGTTTTGGGCGGACGATGTCATAACCTGATTACAACTTTATGATGATGTCATTCAGCGTTAGGGTTCCTGCTGTGTCTTTGTAGTTTGTTTTTAACTTCCTTTTTCACTTAAAAAAAAAAAAATCATCATCATCTTTGTTCTTTCCTCAATCATTTATTCTCTATAGCACTTATACAGTACTGTGGTCCTTATACCTTATACATGGAACCCATTCCCAGGGACTCAAGGCACGAGGCAGGGTAGACCCCGGACGAGGTGCAAACACACAACCACTCACTACAGGCAATTTGGAAACACCAATTAGCCTAATCCGCAAGTCTTTGGACTGTGGGAGGAAACCAGGGCACCCAGAGGAAACCCACCAAGCATGGGGAGAACATTCAAACTCCACACACACACACACACACAGATCCTGAAGTGGGAATCGAACCCGCGACCCTGGCGATGCGAGGCTACAGTGCCATCTTTGTTGCATTTTCTTATATTTATAAATTATATGTTTTTTTTAGGTTAGAAAATTTCCTTTCTTTAAATTGTAAATGGTAATTTATTTATTTTACTTATATTGTATTTTATATATTTATACTTGTATCCACTCAAGGTTATATTATTTTACTGTCAGTTTTTCCCCTTTTGTTTATTTTATTTGTTAATTTTATTTGAAACATTTTTTAAATGTTATTTTGCCATGTGGTTCATCTCTCCTTTGTTAGTATTAATCCTTAAGACTGTTAATAGTCTGTGAGAACGTGGGGTCTCAGATGGATGTGGGTTTGAATCTGTTGAGAAAGGCTGTCTCCTTACCGTCTCCTCACCGTCCCCTTACCATCTCCTTACCGTCTCCTCACCGTCTCCTCACCGTCTCCTTACCATCTCCTCACCGTCTCCTTACCATCTCCTTACCATCTCCTCACTGTCTCCTCACCGTCTCCTTACCGTCCCCTTACCATCTCCTTACTGTCTCCTCACCGTCTCCTTACCGTCCCCTTACCGTCTCCTCACCGTCTCCTTACCGTCTCCTCAACGTCCCCTTACCATCTCCTTACCGTCTCCTCACCGTCTCCTTACCGTCTCCTCACCGTCTCCTTACCGTCTCCTCACCGTCTCCTCACCATCTCCTTACCGTCTCCTCACCGTCTCCTTACCGTCTCCTCACCGTCTCCTTACCGCCTCCTCACCGTCTCCTTACCGTCCCCTTACCGTCTCCTTACCGTCTCCTCACCGTCTCCTTACCGTCTCCTTACCGTCTCCTCGCCGTGTCCTCACTTCTTCTGTCGTTACACTTAACCATCAACAGCATATGCTTGTTTGCACTTTCTGTCCATCAACATGATTAGCATTAAGAGCTACTGTAATTACCGAGATCTCCCGGAATAATCAGATGCTTAATGAGTAGGGATCTTGCCAAACGAAACATTAAGGTCTTTCACGGTCCTTCTCGCCTCTCAGGCACTGACAGGATGATCATCACCATGTAATGTAACACAAATATTTTCATTAAATTAACATTCCTGCTACATCACGGCGTCAAATCCCCTTCCTCACTCCGCTTCGAATAACCACACCACGCTCGGCCTGTTTCACATATTCAATAATACGGCTAAAGAGCCCTGAGCGATGATCACGTCTCTCGCTCTTTCATCTCCGAGCTCGACTGTGTCTCCTGTTCTTTGTGAATATTTAGTCTAATCATGTAGTCATCCAATCTCATTTTGGCTTCTGGGTCCTAATTCACTCATCCAGGCAATTAAATCAATTTCAGATTATCCAGTCCTCCTGGATATTTTTTTATTTTGTTTTGGGGTGAAGATGGGGTCAAAACCAAATCTGTGGACCTGAGTCTTGTGTCAATTGCATTAAAATCTTGTGTTTCTCATAATTATGTAAAGATTACGGAAATCCTGATCTCATACATAATAAAAGGTCAACATATTCAATAAGAAAGGAATAAATGAGCGCAAATGTTTATTATCAGGTGTGTTTAAAGTAAAGAGAAAAAAAGAAATATAAAACAATTAAGACAATATTTAGCAGTTATTTATTTTTACATTATTATTATTATTATTATTAGTAGTAGTAGTAGTAGTAGTAGTATTACTTCTACTCACATAAACAAATAAATAAAAACTATTTTTATGTAATCTTTATCAGGCTGCTGTTGTGTTAAATGATTAAAATATCAAGACAATTTCATCTTTCAAATATATTCTAAAACAGAGTTGTTAAAATGCATTTATAAAAAAGGAATGTAATGTAAATTTATTTTAAATAAATACATTTTCTTCCCTAGGTTTACAAAATACAATTAACAACATTTATGGTATTAAAGTAACAGTGAAATCTAAAATAAATAATTTTATTATTATTATTTTTTACCCTATATTTTGTTTTATATATGAATAAAGATATTAAAAAAAAACTTTTTTAAAAAGAGGACATAAAACAATAAAAAAAAAAACCTTGTTAAAATGTTTATGAAAGATAAAAATAACTAATAATTATTTAAAATTGCGTTTGTAGAAAATAACTAAAAAGCATTGCTTATTTACTAACGAATCCTAGAATAAATGGAATGTGTTTTTTGTTTTTAATAAATAAAACATCTGTAATGTTTCTCAGGCTGCTGTGGTGTAAAAGGAATAAAACCTTTAGACAATTTCATCTTTCAAAGTGAGATATCTTGGCCGTTTCATGCAGCAGGTCAACGTTATTAAAATATAAAATGTAATCTAGGTGAAAAGTATTTATTCCGTGGATTTAAAAGAGTTTGCAGAGTCGGACGTCTACAGACTGCAGAGATTTGGGAAATAAAGGAGACGGCCGAGCGGCGCTGTGTTTCAGAGACGAGCGTAATGAGTTTAGAGTTTTTATCTTTAAAATGTACGCTAGCCTCGAGCGAGCTGTAAAGAGGAAAATAACAAGAATAGATTCAGAATATAAATGTTCTTACTCTTATCGCACACACACACACACACACACACACACACACACTCCTTTCCATCCTTTAGTAACCGAATAACAATATGTGCCGTGTAAACTCATTTCCTCGTTTCTGTTGTGTTCAGTTACGGCCGTAAATCTGATAAACTCGATCTGATTATTAACGCACACGATCGTCAGACATCTGCGGATAAAAACTTTTAAAAACCAGAGAGGGAAAGTAAAGAGTTTAAACACGATCACGTCACACAGAGATGCAGAAACACAGAGACTCGGCCGCTTCACACCCTGGAGCCGTGACGCATCCTGTTTCACAACGGAACAAAAAACACACGGACGCTTTCATGCTAACAACAGGCGGGTCAGCTGAGGAGACGGACGGAATCACGAGCTTTAGTGGAATCAGAACTTTAGCATGAGCGTTATTTAGCACACGTCATCACACACTCCAGCGCTCTGATTGGTCAGAGGGTGTTGATTAATTCTCTGTAACTGCGGCTCTGACGGTAGTGGAGGTTCATTCGTTATTCTTTTTCTTCTTATTAATAATTGTTCTTATTAATAACAATTAATGTGATTGTTTCAATATGTTATCGTTTCCATAGCAACAGCCCCCCCCCCCCCCCTCTCTCTCTCTCTCACACACACACTTCAAATTTCCCACAAGAGCAAATTTGTCTTGTTTTTCCATCAAGCAGACACTGGGCAAAAAGAATGAAACACACACACACACACACACACACAATCTGTCACATACAGTATCATACAAGCACACACACATCTTTCTCTCTCTTATACACACACACACAAACTGCATACACACAAACATCATACATGCACACATCTTTCTCGCTTATACACAGACACACACATCTCTCTCTCACACACACACACACACACGTCGACTACAGTATCATACAGACACACACACTCATCTTTCTCTGTCTTATACAAAGACACACACATCACTCTTACGCACGCGCACTTCTCTTTCACATCTCTCTCTCTCTCTCTCTCTCTCACACACACACACACACACTTACTTCAAAGCTCAAATTCCCCTCAAGATCAAATTTGTCTTGCGTTTCTATCATTGTGAGAGAAGTCAGTGGGCAAAACGAATGAAACACACACACACACACACACACACACGCAGAGTGTTTGATATGAGATCTGAGGAGTTCTCCTGCAGCTCCTCGCCCTCCTTCCCTCCCTGTGTCTGTGTGTGTGACACGGTGTTCCTGCTGACACACACTACAAACCCGGCACTGATTCACGACTGAAGCTGAAAGATCATTTCTAAATACCTGTCAGTGTGTTATTTATGATAAGCTCATTATTAATGCATGAAGCTGCGTAAAGCACAAAATGTCAAACGGGCTCACGCGGCGGGACGCCGGGCCGAGAGGAACGCGCCTGTCTGGCTGTCTCACAGTTCTGACGCTCGGGGGGGAAAAAAGCCGAATTGCGGCGGTGTGACGCTAATGACTGGAGCAGGCAGGGTTTCAAATAATTACAGCGTTTTTGTGGGGAAAAATAAATGTGATGAAATGAGAAATGTCAGACTCCAAAAAAACTGCGAGAGTTTTTCATCATGTGATGACATCACTTCCTGGTTTAAGATACAGCGGGACCTCGGCATAGACGTTTTCTTCGGCATGCAAAGCGTTTTCGGCGTACGAGCGACCAAGCCGAGTCGAACCGAGCGCTGGCTAAGTCACGCGTACATCCGCTTTTACATTATTTACATATCCGCATCTGCATTTACATTATTTCCCATGGGACAGTGTGTCTCTCAATACGACATTTCACCTTAAGAACTCGCCTCCAGGACGGATTAAACTCGTATGCCGAGGTACCGCTCTAAAAAGAGTTATATGAGGTACACCACACCACACCACCCAGCTAACACTTTTAGGTGAGCAGAACATCTGTAGAACATCCTTATTTCTGGTTCCTAGAACGTTTAAACGGTCATTTCTCTCTGGATCATGTGTTACCATTTCAGGCAGAGTTTTTAAGGATTTACATTTACATTTAAAGGAATACGCTTGTAGGACGAAAAATATATAAACAATATTATACAAGTTTTGTATAAAGCCCAAGTACAAGTTCTAGTCAATCCTGGTGACTGAAGGCGTAAAACAGGTGATTGACATCTACAGAGAACTTCAAGCCCAGTCCGATGATGAGAATCTTAGAGGCTCTCTGGATCTTGTAGATGTAAATGATGATATATTCAAAGTCTTTATAATTTTATCTGACATTGTTTGAGTATTTGGAGATGTAGGTTTTGACAGATTGGTGAACATCTGCCCAGCTTTACTTCTGAGATACTCTGATTCTCTAAGATCTCCCTCTCTCTCCGTTTATACCCACTCATGTTACTGACCTGTTGCTAATTAATCTGATTAGTTGCAAAATGTTCCTCCAGCTGTTCCTCGTTTAGTGCCACTTCGTTTTCCAGTCTTTTGTTGCCTCTGTCCCAATTTTTGTTGAGACGTGTTGCTGCCAGCAATTTCAAACTTACTTAATTTTTTTTCTTAAAACTGTACATTTCCTCAGTTTAAATATTTGACATGTTTTTTTACTGTATGTCCTGCTCTAAATAACTTCTAAGAATAAATGCTAATCATTGCGTTCTGATTTTATGTAGATTTTACACACTTTGTGGAAATGGGGTTGTACGACAAAAACTCCAAATTAAATTGAATTGAATACTACATATGAATATTAAACAATACAAAAAGTAAAATGATGTTTAAATGTTGCCAAGTATTATCACGCCCATCCCAATGCTTTTAGCGTTTCCATAGCAACAGCCATTACATGTGAAGGCACATTCTGTAAGGAGGCGTTTATTCAAAATACTGTACAGTACATGAAAGGAGTGTCCAGAGTTAGTGTGACATCTTAAGGACAATATAGAAATGTAATGTTGTTAAACGGATGAAAAAAAGAACCTGGCATTTTTAAAATAAGAATAAATAGTAAACACTCAAAGATGTGCTGGTATAAGATCATAATCACCTTTGGGGTTATAGATACAGTGTATACAGTATATATTTATATATATATATGTGTGTGTGTGTGTGTGTTTGTCTGGGGTGGGGCGTGCGGGCGGGGGGTGACCGCCACTTCATCACACCACCACATTGTTGATTATTGTACTATAACAGCATGACATTCTGTACAGTGATTTTAAATCACCTACACAGTGTGTTTCTAAGACAATTATAGATTATAATCCATTATATACAGTACTGCAGGTATAATTACCATTAGAATTATTTTTTTTAATGAAAATATAAGTTTAATATTTAGTTTAATATTTAGTTTAATATTAATGCTGTATACACCACCACAGCGTGTTTTATAAGTAAGTACATTAAGACCTACAGTGCTTGTGTAAACAGTCTTATAATGCATTATAGAGCCTGACTACATTAAGTTCATGCTTCCTAAAGTGTACTTTATGAGCTCTATAACATGGAAGCATTTATAACGTGTTATAAACTCAGGTTTTGCTGGAAGATCTAACTTATTTATAAAGGAAGCTGATTTGATTGGACCTTGTTAGCCACGCCTATTCATTATGTATTCATGATAACCCTGCCCCCTTTTCTTCAGGTCACTCCATTCGCCAGTGCCCATGAGATTCTCAGGAATTTACTGTACGATGCTTCAGAGGTGCTTCTGTTCTTGCATTACAAAGACTTAAACATGTGCAACAATAACAATTCTTTAAAAATAAATCAATAAATAAAATCTCTCTCTCTCTAACACACATGCGATGAATCAGCAGGTTCTCCAGCTCTTACATTACCTGCATTAATAAAAAAAAAGCGAGTGAATATTTAATAGACGTAATGAGGTCTTCGTCCGGCCCGAGGCGTTCGTGCTGTTTTATGAGAAATCTCATAATCAAAGAAATATTTCAAGAAAGTGACCTTTTCACATTCTGCAAAAAAAAAAAAAAATAGAAAAAAGGAAACGTAATGAGATCAGACGGGGTTGGAGAGCCCTAATGACATTTGCTGTCGTGTTGATTTTCCTCTGAATATCACACGTGTACACACACTGTACTGTAGATCAGGTTCCTGACATCTCAGCGGGGTTAAATAATCATCCCTAAAAGGGCGAGATGTAAATTTACATAATTTTGCCCCGTTGCCCCAGCAGAAGCGGATCAGCTGGCGCTATGAGGCTGATGTCACTAACAAGCCTTCACTTCAGCTTTTCTTGTCCGTGTTAACCTGTTGCTATGGTTACTAACAGCCCACACCTGTTTCTCCTTAGCTCAGTGGTGGCCCCGCCCATTCTACTATATACAACAATGTGTATAAATCAGTGGTATTATGAAGTTCTATGTATGGAGAAATGTGTTTCTGTTTAATTTCATGTTACTCATGTAATGAGTCTCCAGTGTGACACGTCTGAAGTCAAGCTCTAACGGTAAGTTTTCCCACGTCTTAAGTACAGAGCATGTTTATTTTCAGGATATTCGATTCAATTAAATTTTATTTGTATGGCGCTTTTAACAATATTTATTGTCACAAATTGTTTATTGTTTACAGAATCAAAAGAGAATTACAGAAATGTGTATGAATTGTGTGAGAAAATATGTACGAATCAAAATGATCAGTTTGTATATTTATCATAATTGCATATATATTGTATTAGTGCTATATGCTATATAGTATACATATGCTAGCTGATGGAGCCCATGCAACTATTTCTTGGTTTAAAAAATCCGTATAGTTTATATTATACAACAGTTAGTTCTGACTGAGCAATCTGATTGGTCGAGACAGATTCCATGCAAGTGGTGAAACAAATCATAATCTATATTGTCAAATGTCATTTGTGAAACTGTTGTTCAAAGCAATATCATCACACTCAAGTTTGTGCTGTTGTACTGAATATCAGCATGGCTGTGATATACAGTATTACATTTACACATTTGGCAGACGCCTTAATCCAGAGAAGTGCTTTAAAGTTTACGTCAATAAATAGATCCTTACACTGGTTCACCAAGTAGAAGTACCATCAGGTCGATACTATTGGCAAGGACTTTTTTGCAGGGGTGGGGAGGTCACCCCAAATACCTCAGAAACAGATACCTGTAGGTCTTGAGTCATCGCTTAAAGATTGCCGTAAACTCAGCTGTACAGACATGCAGAGGAAGTTCATTCCACCACCTAGGAGGCAGAAGAGTAAACAGTCTAGATGCACATCTTCCTCGATCCCTGACAGATGGTGCGATCAGTCGAGCGGTGCTGGGGGATCGGAGGGTGCGAGGCGTGATTAGAGCTGAGAGGTAAGTGGGTGCTGGGTCATTTTTAGCTTTGTAGGCGAGCCAGTGCAGAGAGCACAGAGAAGTGGGATGGCCTGAAGGATAGTATCTATGTGGAAAGGACTGTGTGGAGAGTATCTTCAGCAGTCGGGCTGAGGCCATGCGCCTATGACGGCATCATAGCCATGCTGATATTCATCAGAACAGCACTCTCACTCTTGTGATATTGCTTAATGCAATTTCTAAGTAATCATAGTCAGCCATTTTCTTGCAGCATGACAGAAAGAAGACATTTGTAACTATTTTGTCAAAGACAAATCAGCCAATGTTAAAACAGTTGTTTAAAACAATGCTAATATTTATTTTCCTTTTTGTTTTTCTCTCTATTGTTAATTTTTTAATTGTTGCCTAAAAGCAATTAAAACACTGTGTCAATCTAAAGCAAAATCACATGATCTACACAGGATACGTTCTTCATGTTAAGATTCTGTTTACATGCTTTTTGGTCCAGAAATGAGCTTCATCCCCAGAACAAACAAAAGCAGCCAGATTCATTTTAAAGGAAACTTATAAATCAATACATTTTGATCAAAAGCCATGGATTAGCTTGTTGTATATTTTGAACCCACAATTGCAATCCACCGTACAGGCAGCAGAGGGAGCACAAAGTTACATACTGCCTCTTTAAGAGAAAGATCGTATCAATGTTCTTCAGTTGCCCTTAGCGATAAATAAGACTACAGTATTTCTATAAAATGAAAGCTTCAGATTTAGCCACATCCAGCATCATATTTTGAAACTCCTAAACAAGTGAAGCTATTGAGCAGAAGACGCACTAAGACACAATCTAAAATTGTCATTTTCTGCCTCCGCACTTGAAATACAACAATAAAAAAAAATGATGAAAGTTACATCTTTCAAAAGCTCAGAGCTGAAATCAATCCAGCTCGTCTTTTGTTTCGAAACGTGTCTCGTCGTGTTGAGCGCTTGGCCGTCTCATCTACTCTCTGTCGCCTTTTTGTTTCAGGAAGACAAGAAGTAGTGTTTTTTTTTTTTTTTGTGCTGATTTCATTGTAACTGTGTCTCTCGGTCACATCAGATAAAGCCATCAAGCGCTCATTGCGTCCTCAGAATGACTTCATTCACAAAAGCTTCAGGCTTCGAAAATTGATGTATTCAGAAACGGTTCGTTCATCATATGAAATGTTTCACCAGTGACAGCGTCGACGATGATGACAATGACTTTCTCTTCCCGGCCAGGAGCTGTTCCTGAATCTGCATCATTACTTTGAAATGTGTACACAAACATAGCATTGCTAGTCTAGCGCACGTTAGCCTTACAATTCTTTCATTGCTCTTCAATTAAGATTTCTAGTTTCTGTGATAACTTTA
This sequence comes from Clarias pachynema, assembly GCA_030014365.1. NCBI lineage: Eukaryota > Metazoa > Chordata > Actinopteri > Siluriformes > Clariidae > Clarias > Clarias pachynema. The sequence goes on from JAQMYL010000018.1 coordinate 21,642,196, forward strand.
GAATTTTATTTTAGGATTTCTGAATATTTTCTGGACCATAGGAGGTACTGTAGGCATGGCTATAATGAAAGACGCGAACAAAGCAGAATTAGCAATGCACATAAATCACCTGAGCAAAGACTCTTCAGATGTCTTCAGCTCCTTTGTGTTTAAGTGACTGCCCTCCAAACTCATCTCACTAGCATTGTTTTTTAAATAGCAAATTAAATCTTTTATATCACAGTAGTTTAAACATGGTCTTGGTAAGTAGCACTAGCATTTTTCCTATTAAATGAATGAAATCCTCATCTTTACCAATCACTATACTTGTTTAATTATGTACGTTACACAAGGCCACATCTTCAGCTTTAATAATATCAGATATGATGCTTTATTCACCCCCCCCGAACACACACACATCCTTCCTTCTTCACCAACATTAATAATTAAATCTTGCCTTCATACTGGTTGTAATTGATCACCGTCAGATCACCTCGTGCTGTAAATTTATCAGTGCAGATTAGACGTCACTGCCCTCATTAAGAGGACGGTCTCTCGATCGAGGTCAGAACAAGAACACGATCTTTTGTGTGAAAATCGCTGATCCTTTTAACAAATGTGTGTGAAAAGGAGAGGAATAAATGTCTTGGCTCGTGTTCTTTCTAAATCTGTAAACCATCATACTAACCCATGTCAGTAAATTCTAGTAATGAGTGAATGAATAACTCATAGTATTTGTCTGGGGTTTAATTTTTTAGCTTATTTATACTTGGTTTACTTAAAAAGTAAATCAGGCTGCAGCTGCATTTGTGGCAACGAAAATGTGCCATTTAGTAGAAATTATACCCTGCCTCGGCAAGACTAAAAAAAGTCGCAGTTTCAGAAACATCAAATTATAGTCTTACATCAAGCCAAAGAAAACATTAAAATGACTGGAATTGGGTTAAAAACCTGTCCATGACATTATTAAACCCCCTGCTGAAACCAAATGAGGTCAGGGTAACATCCTGAATGGGAGATCAGTTCAACTTGGTGAAGCTGCATGATAAAAAATGTCAGGGTAAGAAGGGAAGCGCGTGAAGCGATGCTCCCATCATGTATAGTGTCCACTGTACAAGTGTCTCTGGAGACAGTGTTATGATCTGGGGTTGATCAGTTGCTCAGGTCTAGACTCAGCTGACCACCTGAATGTACTGAATCTATGGAGTTCTTCATCCCTCATGGCACGGCCATATTCCAGGACAGGACAGGAGTGTGAAAGAGTGGTTTTGGGAGCACGAGGAATCATTTTTATTCATGAATTGGACACCATACCTGTCCTGACCTTAATCCTTAACCTTTTGAAAGAGAAGACTTTACACATCAATCTGGTTTCCCCATCATCAGAACGAGATCTCGGTCAAAAATTAATGCAACTTTTTAATTAATGTGCCCAGGCAGTGTCTAAACTGGGCAAGAGTGCAGTTAAAACTCCAATATTACTTTTTAGTACTTTCTATTATGTGCCTTTATTAGACCAACAATCTACACACTTTACAATTACGTATTGTAGGGTTTTAGTTAGAATCCTCAAAATCCCTAAAGTAAAGGGTTCTTCAATGTTCTTTGGATTTGTAAGGATTTTTAGCTTTTAGACATGTGCTTATACTTGAAGCCTTTTAACATTCAGTTATAGGAATCTTTGGAAACTTTTAAACCATATATTTATTTAAAGAACCTTTCAACATTTACATAAACTATCCCAGTACCAGAACACTCTTGGTTCGTGAAGTTTTCCTTTATTGGTTTTTAGTGGTTTATTAATCACTAATCAAGGATTCCTAGCTTTCAAATATCGGGTTGTACTGGGAAAACCTTTTTAACAGAAAAATATTATAGTTATAGGGTTCTACACGGAAGCTTCATAAGCCTTTAATTACCTTCAAGTACCCAAAAGACTCTTTAACATTAGTTAAACAATAGCTATCTGTCAAATACAACGTTACTGTCAGAAAGAAGGAAGGTACCACTTGGCAATGCGTTAATTACATGGATTGTTGTGTGTGTGTGTGTGTGATAAATATTACTACAGAATTATCTTGCCTATGACTGCATACACCCTCAGAGTGTCCCAGGTTAAATATAAAGCTCAACTGCAATCAAATAAACACTTTATGAAGCTGTAAAATAGACTTATTGTTTTGTAGAGGTTAAAGTGGACATGACTTCCTGTCCTCCGCTCCACATCATCAACTTAATAGTGGATTAATGAGAAACATACAGGAAGTAACTGACTGAGTGTTTAAATCTGACAGAGACGGATGTCTAGCAGTGGTATACCGTGCTACAGTTTACGTAGGAGTCTATAAAATCCTCACACTTTGTTCTTTAATAAAAAGAGAAGAAAATGCCCGATACTTGCCCACAGCACAGCTTCCTCCGTAATTCCCTTCCACATTGATCATCTGATGCAACAGTTAGACATTTCAGCCCAGTAAAAGCACTTGCTTTGCAAAAAAGAGAGAGAGAGAGAGAGAGAACGATTTATTTTTAGACTGATAAAGAAGGAATTAGCAGTGCGAGTCCATGAGCTCTAATTTGCACGTGTGTGGGTCGAGGATCGATAATCGAGCTAAATTGACACGTGTCACGTTTCATTAAAGGCCAATTCATTTTGGCTCAGATCAGATAAACACAGCAGTGAGGCGAATGTGTGAGAGACGGACAGAGAAGATGACACTGCGAGTAGACAACGTTAGACAGCCTAGACAATTATATCACATAAGCAATAATATGGAAGATTTAACTTTGAGAAATTTGCATGAGAAATTTTTTTTAGTAATTTTTTCTATATGTCGCCTGGCTGAAGTTGAATATGCGTTGGTATTAAAAAGTTGGGTAGTTTTGTAACATGCCAACAGATGGTAGCACAAGGCTGCATGCAGTCACAGGCAGCACTGGCCTTCATAAGTCAGTGTGCCAAAAGACATCATCCTGTGTACCTTGGGAGCTGTGCAACTGGTGCTATTCTGACCACATAGGCTATTTCATCATGGACGGCAAGTTAGAACAAAGAGTGAGCGTGAAATTCTGCGTAAAACTGGGCAAAACTGGGCATCGAAGTCTGCCAAGAACTGCCAAGAACGTGCTGTGGTTGACCCGTCCTTCATGTCGAGGATCATTACTGGTGATGAAACTTGGGTTTTCAGGTACGACCCTGAGATGAAGCAACAGTCTTCACAGTGGAAGAGCCCATCACCTCCACGACCGAAAAACTTGAGGCAGGTCGACCGAGTGCATTCTCATTGTCTTTATCGACATTTGTGGCATCATGCATGGAGAATTCGTCCCCAGGGACCAGACCGTGAATAGCAAAGTCGACTAGCAGGTTTTAAGGCGTCTGTGGGAGGACGTACAGTACAGCAAAAAAGCAACCCGATCTGTCAATTTTTTGATACCACCTCGTACTTTCCCCATCTCCAGCCTGAGTGTTTTATTCTTCTTACACAACAACAAACTGTCACTGAGAACTGTCTTTCTTTCCTAAAGAACAGCTTTATATATTTGTAGTCTCATTTCTCACTCGTCTTACTGCATCTGTAATAAACAGCTGTTTCCTCAGCAGGGTCTCTTTACCCTTTATTCAGATTAGAAGCCACAAAACAACTGTGGATCTGGAATATGGTGTTTGTTGTAAAGTATTTTATTACAGAAACACTAATTCAGTCTCAGAGGAGCAACTTGATTCCATCCCTCACTTTCATCTCGCACAACTCTCCAAACAAACGCAGCTTTCTTAACTTTCTCCGAGCACTTTTTAATATAAAGTGTACAGGATTTTTATCGTAAACTATACGAGCACTTTTTACGAGTAACATAAACTGTACGATCACTAATTTGCTGCTAATGAACTCCGTCAAGCTCCAGCCTGCATGACGAGAGAGAGTTTACTTACAGGGAGCTCATACTACACTATACCACACACACACCACACACACACACACACACACACACACCACGCCACACAAACACCACACACACACCACACACACACACAGACCATACCACACAAACACACACACACACCACACACACACACCACACACACACACACCACACACAAACACACACACAAACACCACACAAACACACACACACCACACACACACACACACACACACACACACACATACACACACACACAGAAACACCACAGAAACACCACATTACACAAACACCACACTACAAAAACACTACACCACACATACACACAGACCATACCACACACACACACTCACACAAACACCACACAAACACCACACACACACACACACACAAATACCACACACACACACACACACACCACCCAAACACCACACACACACACACACACCCACACACACACACGACATCACACTACACTAC
>JAQMYL010000018.1:21648847-21660328 GCA_030014365.1 Clarias pachynema
GCTGCATGCAACGTTTTTTTAACGCCGTATAAACGCGCAGCCGGACAAACGCACGTCACCAAAGCCCGTGTGAACACACTCATTGACTTCTATGTGTAGAAAACCCTCGGCGCTTCATCCACGCTCACCGGACGCTACGAACGGCAGAAAAACGCTTGATTTTAACGTCCGTGTGAACAAGGCCTTAAACACTTGGTGAAGTCACATCACAGTGTGCTGAGAACTTACAGGATTGGGACTAAACAGCTGTGTGTCCAGAAGAAAACCACTTGTTAGTGAGAGTCATTAGGAAAAAACGCTTCAGTTTGCTAGAGAGCATAAAGACTGGACAATAAAATGAAGTCAGCTGACCACCTGAATGTACTGAATCACCAGGTTATCACATCTATGGAGGTTTTCACAGCCGTATTCCGTATTCCAGGAACATGAAGAATCATTTTCACACTTTAACTGGACACCACATTGTGCAATTTGCATGAATAAAATCTTAGAGTGTGCAGTGTTTGTGTGTAATAAACAAGTGTGGTGTAAATGTGTGTAATATGTAAAAAATTATTAGAGTGTACAACTTTTGGTGTGTTTAATATAAAACTGTGTGGTACTGTACAAATGTATGTCATGTAAACATGTTTATAGCCTCTCAGCATTGTTACACTTTGGTGCAGTAAAAGAACAAAAAGGGTGAGAAGTTCAGAGGTTCATTTGCCGGTTAAAGTCATTTCTAGAACTGACACGTTTCTTTTTCCTGTGATGTTTGTGAATAATGGCGTGAAGATGAGGAGGAGTGTGAAATCTCACTCAGAGGTGTCTCTACTTATTGATGGGAACTTCACAGAAACCTCACACTTAAAAAAAAAAAAACAGTGCTGCTGCGGTGATCAATTTCTGAACGCTTTTACACTTTCACCTCCGAGTTCATTTCCTCACCATGGGTTCTCCATTACGCTCAGTTCTGACCTTGAGCTTCAGTGCGTTCTTCATGCATAATAAAACCGCTCCTGGCGGAAAACTAGAGTGAGGAGGGAAAACTGTTGCACATAAAACCATTTTTATTAAATATTGTGGAAGATCATTACATTACAAAAGCATTACAAACAATACAATACCTTGAGTTTACAGCATCATCAGCCTCATCCTCCACAAGTTTCAGTGGTTAATGACAGAGCTTTATTACAGAAGTCCATGACTGCTGGGGAAACAACAAGGGCACTTACGGACTGTTAACCTTCGTTTTCTTGGCTTCAAAATTCTCTATTATCCATTAAACACATTTAGGTCACTAACAGCATCTGTTAATTTCTCAAGCAGACAGTTTCCCTTTACTGATCACATGACAGAAAGAAGGGATGTGATTGCCTCTTTATGAATGTGTCGTATTTTGCTGTGTAATGCAGTCATTGCTGGGTTTATTGTGGTTCATATAGAAAAACTTCTAATTTACTCAAACACAGTATTCAACAAAAATATTATATAAATTATTATAATACTATTAATTTATTAATAATGTCATTTAAAAAATATATATGATGGAAAAACTTACAGTATCTCTGAGTGTAGCAGATGAGCATATGGTCAGTTTATCTTTCACACCATAAAGGGATGTTTTTCTTTATGTGAGTGTGTAACGAAATTAACACAAACACTGATGTTAGTGTACTAATTCAACATTAAAATATTAAGGTTAGGTAAAAAAAAAAAAAATCACGCACATGCAGGGCTCATAGTATTTCATGACCTTGATGTAATCTCTTGTGGCTTTGTTAAGCTTTCAGGACTAACTTTACATCGGTGAATGAAATAGTGAAAAACAAAAACAAAAACAAAAAAACAGTGCTAGATCAAGTGCTTTTCTACTGTATGTGCTAATAAATGAGGAGTGTGGAAGCTTTTTTTTTTTTTGCACAGATTAATGTGATCAATTCATGCAGTTATAAATTAGCTGTTTGTGAAAATCTCAAATCACAGAAGCTTTTACTTAAAAAAAATAAAAATAAAATAATCTGTTAACCTCTTTGGCTTGAGTTACACACAGGTGACTTTAATAATCTGAATGTAAAGCTCTGAGAAATTAGCATAAACACTGAGATAACCTTTGGACAGCTAACTTTTAAATGTAAATCGTACTTGGAGAGTCAACAATTTATTTTAAACTGAATTTTATTTACATATTTACATTACTGTTGTAATTTGCCAGGCAAAATATTACATTATTTGTATAGACGTTTTTGATATTAATTTAAATTAATAACCCGAAAAGAGCTAACAGCATGAACGCAAACTAGCAGCGTGACTCAAAAACAAATAATACAAGACGACGCAATATTCCCCGGAGAGCACGTTCACTGATAAACGCTGGGAAATATGAAAAGCAATACGGCGTGTCCGGGATTAATCTCAGGAAGCTCAGATGAGGATGATGGTGGAGGTTAAAAAAAAAAAAAAAAGACTTTCATTATTTAGGCTTTCGTGCTTCTGCATATGAAGACCACAGATCTGATTACGGCTCTCCTCTAAATCTTATTAACGCAACCTCGCTGTCCTGCCGAGGCTTCAGGTGGATCTGGTAATGAAGCTGATATTTGTGGATTATTATTATTATTATTATTATTATTATTATTATTATTATTAGGACATCTTCATAATATCTGAATTACAGATCACAAAAAAAAAAAAGGATTTTGGTTTTAACAGTATTTTTTGTAGCCTAGATTTTTGTAGATTAGATTAATGTTAAAGTCTTCAGCATCAATTAATATAATGCGTTTATTTATTTATTTATTTTTTATTCCAGTTGTTTGTTGGTGCTATGGTTTGGGATTTAATCTCTGTTGTGCTATTTTTCTTAACTGTTGCTGGTCTAAAAATAAGAACTGTCTTCTACTGTACAATGTAGGTTTACATTTATTCATTTATTTTTGTTCCGTTAAGGAGAATGTTTACCAAAAATTCCGGTTCTTGGAAAGAGATTCAGTACATACGGAAGTCCATGACTGCTGGGGAAACTGCAGTGGCACTAACCGGCTGTAAATCTCCATTTTCTTGTCTTCAAAATTCTCTAAAATCCACCAAAAACGCATTTAATTCACTCACAACACAGTCATTTTGCCTAGCAGGTAGTTTTCATTTTCTGATCACATGACAGAAAGAAGCGATGTGATTGGTTCTTTATGGATGTGTCATGTTTTGCTGTGTAATGCTGCCACCACTTTTGGATTTTCCACGATTTGCGTTGAAACCCTTAAAAAAAAACTCAAACACTGTTCAATGATAATATGAAATAAAGTATTATGATACGTTTGATTAATTAACGGCACCCTTTTTGTATGTAAAATATATAAATGCATATGCTGGAAAAATAAGATAATTAAAAATAAAATTTAAAAGAACCTGAACATGCAACATTTAGGATTTCATCCTTTATTGTCAATACTAAAATGGGACTTTTATTAAAAAAAATTACGGTTTGAATATTAAAATTAGTTTGTTTTATTTTAGTACACGTTTGTTGAGTTCTAGATTCTGACTGGCCAGTTGGTGTTGAGTGTGACTTTAAATGTAACTATAAACCGAGACAAAAGTTATAGTGTGACTCTTTAATGCATAAAGATTGTACCCCGCACTGTTGGGGTGTAAGAGGAATAAAACACTCAGGAACGTGCTGTTATACAGTATGTAATGGTGACTCCGCCTCTTCACACAGTTGTTCAGTCAGTGATTATTTGCACAAACCAGCATTAACAAAATAATCACATGCTGAACAAATGTTTCCCACATGAGCAGGTTTCTGAATAATTTAGAATATTTGAATTGATATTAGTGAGTTTGTATTTACGTCATAACTTTCTCTCTCTATGTGTCTCACACACACACACACACACACACACACACACACACACACACACACACACTTCCTTTTTACGCTCTAACAGAGGCATTCATTCTGGGTGTAAAATACGAGCCTCATTACAGAGGGACAGAGACGAATCCGTCAGCATGATGTGTTACACAAACTCACACATTAATATGAGGCTTCACGTGTATGAATATTCATGATATATTAATTATTATGTAGTCACATTACATCACACTAATGAGGGAAGACACAAGCTCATTCAACATCATCGAATCAGGAAGTTCACGCTCTCTCTCTCTCTCTGTCTCATCATTCCACCTGTCTCTGCCTTTCCGATTCTTTCTATAACAGTCTCTCTAGGACTATTCTCCACCATTGTGTCTCTCTTTCTCCACCATTCTGTCTCTTTCTCCCTCACTTTCTAAGATTAGGTTCAATTATTTGTCACAAGTACCTTTTATACTGATTTTACTTTTTTTTCCCCCCCCCGCATATCCCAGTTAGGAAGGCGGGGTCAGAGTGCAGGGTCAGCCAGGACACAGCGCCCCCCAGAGCAGAAAGGGTTAAGGGCCTTACTCAAGGGCTCAACTGTGCCAACTTGGCGGTCTGGAGCACAAACCCCCTGACCTGCCGATCAGTAACCCAGTTTGAGTCACCCCTGCCCCATTTTGTCTCCACCTTTCTCGGCCATCTTGGTTTTGAGATGTTTGATTTTGCTTTTTAAAGTGTAAAAACCTAACAAATATGAGCTTTGATTTTGTCTCTCTCAGGCTTGTGTAAGAGTATTTATTAAGAAATAGGTCTGCGGTAGAGTCGACACACATCCTGGTGCTCCGTCCTCAAGATGAGAGAGTCAGAGCGACCACAGGGGAGAGCAGGGTATTAGCCGATGATAAGCAAAAGAGCTGGAACGGTGGAGAGTCCCGCACTGAATTATTGCTATATTTCATACTCTTTACACAGCACTTCAGACTCAAACCTCTTACTATACAGACTATACAGTACACTCATACAGGGGTCAGGGGATAGCACAGTGGTTAAAGCATTGGACTTTAGCTTGGAAGGTCCTGGGTTTAAACCCCAGCACCACCAAGTTGTCACTGTTGGGCCCTTAATTCTTAATTGCTAGGATGTAAAAAAAAATAAATAAATAAATAAAAGAGCTACAACATAAGTCACTCTGGATAAGGGCGTCTTCCAAATGTAAATATTGTACAAACTGTTCTTAGTTGTTTTAATGAAAATGTCTCATTGGACACTTTTGTCCTTTAAAGGGACACCTGTGTTAACGGCCCAGCTGAAATACTCTTCAGATAATGCAGTTTGTATTCCTCTAAATGTACCATTTTGGTGTTTATGTAAACGAACTACTGCTGAGTCACAGCCAGAGCTGAATAACAAACTGGGGGGAGGGGCTATTCTTATATGAGGTCACATTAGAAGGGAAATCTAATCGGGTTGCTTAAACCCCGGGCAACACAAGTTTTTCTTTATTTCCTTGTACACGCACACTGGAGACGTGTCTGAATGTCTAAACATGGCGATGTTGATGTTTTGCAGTCACAATAATGTCTTTTTAAAATTTAAAGTCTCTCTTTTCCATGCTCCATCATGCTTTCTGTCTTTCTCTCCCTGTCTCTTTTTCATCCCTTCATCTTTCTTTCCCAAAGACTCCAGTACCCAGAATGCACTGCTGCTGCTACTGATTAACCGTAATTAAAATCACTGACTAAATAAAAGTCTGTCTCTGAACCCTAAACTGTTCCAGAACTCGTTGAAAGTGAGGCGGTAACTGTAGCGTTCAAATGAAACAGAACCGCGTGACGTTCGAGGTCGTATTAACATCCACTCCAGAAACCTCCCTTTAACGCCTCGTCTTTATCAGCTTCTCCAGAAAAGAAAGAAATGGACAAATCCTTTTATTAAATTTCATTTCATTACCCATGGTCTCATCGTCATTTCTGCTTTTCACAGGATTTATTTTTAATAATCCCGATTAGCACGTGGTCGATCGAAGCGATCCTATTGTTATGAAGGATGGAGGTTTGGTATATCGTTAGCGCCAGAGGCTAATTCCAGATTTAATTAAGCATGAGGACATGGGAAACGGAGGAAGGAGAAAAATAAATAAAAACCAGAATTTTCTCTGCTTTATTGCTAATTTTATTTGCGAGGCTAATCCTGGGCCTTACGCTAATCCACTGTAATATCACTCTAATGCTCTTAGCGCCGCTTCACTCATTAACACGGCAACAAGAGCCACCGCCAGGTACAACACTCCGGGGCTCGCTATTCCTCTACCGTCTCTCTTCTCTCTTTCAGCACTTTCTCTTATTCTCCCTCTTTAGTAAATTCTTTATTTTATTTATACTTTCTTTATTTTCATTAAGTTAATGTCTTTCTTTGTTTTTCAGTACTTATTATTATTATTATTATTATTATTATTATTATTATTCCTTTTTCCTTTCATTTTTTAAATACATTCCTCATTTTTTCTTTCTTTCTTTCTTTCTTACTTTCTTTTTTCAGCATTTAAAAAATAAATCCTTTACACTTTTTCTTTCTTTAAATACTTTGGATGAAATACAGAAAAAATTACAGAGAGAACTCTTTCAGTTTTTAGTGTGTTCCTTCTTCTTTCTTTTTACTTTCTTTCGTTAATTCAATATTTTCTCATTTTTTTAATTACTTACTGTTAATTACTTACTTATTCACTTTTCTTTCCATCCTTTCTTTCTTTCTTTTTCTTTCTTTCTCTTGTTTTTGTCTTTATAACAGTACATATCTTTCTTAAAAATTTCAGTACTTTACCTTTTTCTTTTAGTTTTTAATACATTCCCATTTTGTTATTTTTCTATTTATATTTTTCTTTAAATAACTTTTTTTTAATATAAAAAAAACATTTCTCTTGTTTCTTTCTTTTTTTTTTTTTTTAAATAATTAGCTCTGTTTTTTCTGTATTTTTCAGTACTTTCTTCTCTTTTGGTTTTTGTATATTGTATATTCTTCCTTTCTTTCTGTACTGTTTCTTTTTTTTTGCTTTTATTTTGACTTTCTTTCATATCTATTCTCTCCTGAACTGTTATTTGTTATTTCTTTCTTTTCCCCAGCCTCTGCTTTCCTTTCATAATCCTTAGCTTTACTTTTAGTTTTTTTTCTTCTTACTTTCACCCACTGTTATTCTCTCTTTCACTCTCTCTCAATATACAGTATATATATATATAAACCTTCCTTTTTCTACCTTCAACCATTACTTTTTTTGTCGTTTCCACTCTCACACACTCTGCTGTTGGTGTGTGAAGAACTCCAGAGAAATGTAAGCTCCATGAAGAAGAGCGACTGATGCCGGTGTAATCGTGTGTTAAACGCAGTCGAGGATGCTGCCGTTGATCTGGAAGAAACTCTCTGATGTTTTAAAGATATTTCTCGGGAAGTTGAGTGATGTAGCGAGAGAGTGAAGCGTCTGTGAGGTGAATATCGACTGCTGGTTCTCCTAATCGCTGAATGAGAGAGATCGCTTTAATTACGCTGTTTAATAAATGACCGTTACATTTTACACTCCATTACACAATGTTTTTGAAAGAAAAAAAGAGTTCAGGAGGGAAAAAAAAAAAGAATTCTCCTGTTGTTGTGCTCAGGAGACAAACCGCCGGTTATTTCCTGTTCATTTCTAAACTAACAGAAAGTCATTCATCTCTGCAGGTTTATTGGAGTTTTGGAGGAGATTAGACTGAATTTAAAACACAACACTTCACACCATCAGGGGGTTTATTTTATTGTTTTTTGTTTTTTATGTTGTATGTTTTAAAACAAACAAACAAAACAAGTGCAAATGTCAAGCTGATGAAGTCGTGTTACTGTTCCAGCCCTGAGGTTGATCATTTTCCCATGACAGCATGACCCAAAGTGTTTTATTCCTTTTACACCAGAACATTTTACCCAATTTATTTTTATTATTTATTATAGACCAGATCATGCTGTTTTCTGTTGTATACTGTAGATTAAACATGTACCTTTTGTCTCTTAGATTATAGCAGCTATAAACAGTTGTGTCCTCACCAGCCTCTATTTTTTTCAAGTTAAAGCCAAAAACCCTCATTTACAGCTTTACCTCTGACACCGAAGACACTATAAATGTGAACAGCTCCACAATAACAAGGTGTAAAACCGTAAAGACTACACTACTGACAATTTTCTCATAATTATCTCAATTATTATTATTCATTCATTTATATGAAGAAAAAAAAAAAACGTCCAACATCATAAAGCATTTTTAAATAGCCTCTGTGTTATAAATTCAATTTGTTTCAGGTTTAATAAAGCTCCATTTTCCATAGAAACTGTAACTGGGTCAAAAGAGAGGGTCAGGGTTAAGCCTGAGGCGCGAGGTCAGACGAATGAGGACACAAAACACTTTTATTTCGCCTACAGATGTAACTTTCACACATGTTAATTTTTAAGTTTGGGCAGAGATCATCCCAGCGGAGGTGTGGTCCTTGTCAAGAGGACGCCTTATGCAAATCCAGAGAGGAGGGGAATGAATTATTACTTCTTCCCCAAACAATGAGAAATGACACTGGCATTTTTTGGTTTGCACAAAAAACTAAAAAAAACTAAAAAAAAAAAAAAAGCATTAGGTTTAATAAGGAAGCACGTTGTGTTCACAAAAGGAGAAAAAACCCCACAGATGATTATGATTTACTATTATGACTTACAATTACGAGATAATAATTCATAATTATGAGATCAGGATCTCATAATTATGACTTAGCAAGTCATAATTATGAGAAGTTCAGCGTTTTGTTTCTTCCGTGAATGCAATGAGCTTTTGTCGTTTTCCCAGCTGCAAAAAAAAGAAAAATTTAATCTGAGCTCTGATGCAAACGCATGATCTTGTTAAATCAGAGCTTTATTGTGTACTTACAACATGAGAGCTCTCATCTTCTTGCCTCACTACTTACCCGCAACCACACACACACCCACACACACACACACACACACACCTCACCCCCAAACCCCTGAGATTTCTTTCTGAACCTCGGCACAGCGGTCACCAAATGAATCTGTAAATGCCAGCGCACGGTCTCGGTTCCTCTCAGGTCCACGTGACGGATCTGCTCCGACGAAACCCTCATGAGGAATTAATGAGGTGACAGCGGCGAGCGCCCGCAGAGCCCGGCCGAGATGATTTAAGAGAAAGCCCTCAGTTTTCAATAAATAATGAACGCTTCTCTTCCTTTATTTACGGCAGAGAGCGGTTGCGTCACAGGGACCGGTGAGGGATGAACAAAAAGACAAAAGCATGAATTTATATCTTTATAAAACACAAGCTCGGGATCCAACTTGCATGAGTATTCATTTTATAAGCACATATTAAAGTGTGTAAGGACATAGTGGGATTGTTTTTTAATACAGTCATTTTTTTATATTATGACAAAATGCATTGTTGTAGTGCTGTAATACACACACACACACACATTCAGAGTTCACTAAGAGTTCACTGGAGAAGTAAGGTTTCTTTTAAAGTTCTGAAACCCTTTCTGGTAGCTACAGAGTTCTACATCGAACACAGTAAAGAGCCTGAGAGAGGAACGGCCTGGAGAACCTGCTGAAGATCGACTGAAGATAAAACAATATTCATTAATGATATAGTATATAAGGGTATGAGGCAGCTCTAGGTCAAAAGTCATGGTCAATTAGGTGTCTTTAGACAGGTCTAGGTCAAAGGTCATTATATATTAGATGTTGTTTGAGAGACCTTGGTCAAAGGTTATTATCAATCAAGTGTCTAGCCAGGTCTAGGTCAAAGGTCATGGCCATGTAGCTGTCTGTAGACAGGTCTAGGTCAAATGTCATCATCGATTAAGTGTCTAGACGAAGTGTCTGGGTTAAAGGTCATCGTCATGTAGACGTCTGTATAAAGGTCTAGGTTAAATGTCATAATATGTTAGATGTTGAGAGGTCTGGGTCAAAGGTCATGGTGATCAGGTGTCTAGACAGGGATAGGTTAAAGGTCTTCATCAATCAAATATCTAGCCAGGTCTAGGTCAAAGGTCATGGTCATTTTGAGAACGACAGACACAGATCTAGTTCAAAGGTCACCATCAATCAAGTATCTGTAGACACAACAAGGTCAAAGGTTATGGTCAATCAGTTGTCTGTAGACAATAAGGTCATCAAAAATGTTACGCATATCAAAAATTAATGATATGATGTAATTTGTAAAATGAAAATTTTGAAATGCACACACACACACACACACACACACACACACTACACAAACTATAGGAATAGTTCATTAACAGGGAGGTTTTCCTACATAAACACAAACATCATTAATGTGTCGAAGTTTTCTGTAAGGAGAGCGTTTATGGAAGGAGTCTCCAGCGTCAGAGCTTTGTATGTTTTCTGAGAAATTTCCACTCAATGTTTATAAATGTTATAATGAAAAAGTGTTACATTTTAATCTCTAATAATAAAAAAAATTTTAACCATTGGGAAGGAGCTGTGGTGTAAGAGGAAATAAACACTTGAGTTTGTGCTGTTAGAGGAAAATAATCAACTGTAGTAACTGTACCTTCGCTTCCTCACACTGCTGCATCACGACCGAGCCGCTTTAACACCACATATTTACATGGGTTGTAGTCTTATTTATTAATGTTTATATTGTGAACGAGAAAGCACAAATATATGGACATTTACTTATGAATTGATTTGCTGATTTATCTATTTATTTATCTATCCATATTATATTCTATGAAGTTGTTTGGAAAGAGCTACGTGAATGTTCTTTTCATGCTCTCATACTGATTTATTTATCAGTTTCTCAGATGTTTGACTTTTGTGTCATGGCTCTAAGCGCCCACCCCGCCCCCGCTCCTCTCATATCTCAGCCATCACACTACACATCTAAAGTCGAAATTTCCTGTAGCGTAGAAAATAACTCGGATATCAGGCGGGTAAAACGGGAAGCGCGAAGGCAGAGCGGAGGATGGAAATGGGCTCGGGCTCGGATGCCGTCGTGCTCTAGCCTAGAGTCTGGATTTTTGATAAGCGCATAAGTGCATTTGCAGCATTTCCTCCTCAGCAGGCCACTAACAGGTTTGCGAGAGGTCAATTAGCTGTAATGGTACAATAATGCGGTTTACGTGAATCCTAATTGGATTTGGACGAGCCAATGGTTTCTCTAATGTCCTGGGTTAGAGGCTAAAAATGCACAGAGTCTTTGCTCATTTTAGGTGACATGCGAGAGAGAGAGAGACAGAGAGAGAGACAGAGAGAGAGAGAGACAGAGAGAGAGAGAGAGATGGTCTTACATCAGAACACTGCACCAGTGACCAGGACCTTTAACACCACACTGTCATCTTTTTATTTATTTATTTATTTTGTTAAACTATGTGGTTGTAGGTCAAAGACAACATTCCTAATATTGTTACAACCAAAATAAAAGAGAGAGAGAGAGAGAGAGAGAGAGAGATCACAGCAGGACCTCTGTGAGTAATTCATCTGAATTATTAAAAAGAAAACAACATCAAATAGATCACATCTCATCCTGGTGATTCAGTACATTCAGGTGGTCAGCTGACTTCATTTTATTGCCCCATAACGTTACTGAGTCTCGACCTGAT
>JAQMYL010000018.1:21742236-21754369 GCA_030014365.1 Clarias pachynema
TCAACCTCAAATAATAATAATAATAATAATAATAATAATATCACTGATTACATTAAAGATCAGCAGATTATTTTTAGCTTTAACTTTTTTGAACTGTTTCTACAAACTCTTTAACCGTCAGCGTCGCATGCTAACGCCACTGTAACTATAAATGAATTAAAGCTAAACCTGTTGTTTTTTTAATCAACGGATTAAAGGTCACATCAACATAAAGCTAGAGATTCCTCTAAACAAAAAAGTGCACGTGGAAGGCGCTGCGTGTTTCTGCTGAAGCGGTGAATCACGCTGGGGATCGGCAGCGTGAAGGTCGAGGTCAAGGTCGAGCCGGCGGAGACGTGGACGCTGAGCAGAGAGTCGTTTCTCTCGCTCCGCTCCATTTATCTGGAAGAAGTCGATATGATGTCTGCGGGACGTTATGGAGTGCTGCGGGGAAATAAATAACTGGCGTGACGCCGAAGGACGAGGAGCTGCGCGGGGCGGCGGCGGCGTTGAGCTCAGTGGGGCCGAGTGCAGAGATTAACGCCCCGTGTGTATGAAGCAGACAGACGTAACGACCGCCGCTGAGGATGTGAAGCACATGGGTGCACGTGAGGAGAGCCGAGGGACGGGAGAGGAGCCGGAGTAAATTTAATAAAAATAAATATTGTTTATATAAATGTTGTTGAATTAATTTGTGAATTAACTCCTTAATTTAGCATTATTTAAATTAACTTATTAATTTTATTTGTTTATTCTGATAATATAGTTCATAGAATAGTTAATAAAAAAAATTATAATATAATCTTTTATAAAAATTATTAGTATTATTATTATTATCACTGCTGTTGTTTTTCTGAAATAGTTAACTCATAAACACTCTGTGTGTGTGTGTGTGGTGTTATTTTCTCGAAACTTCACTCGAAAACGAGTTTTTTATTCCTCTTCACGTCCATTTTTTAAACATATAATTTAAATTAATATTTACTAAAGAATGTAATACTTTTTATCCCTTTTCAATTCCGTTAAACTTCTGACGCGCGTTACTTCCCGCGCTCGCTCACTTCACAGTCGCTGGAAACACAAAGCCTCCGAACTGCTCCACAGCGCTGAAACTGGAGACTCCTTCCTCATCAAGTTACATAAATGAAACAAGCCTTTCAGAAAAAAAGATCGTCATGGTAACAAACAGATACGTTTTATTGACTTATTTCTGACATTTTGCTCAGGTGTTTTTATATTTAAGCTCCACCTCTTTTTTTCATTTAAGCTTCAGATTTAAGCTAATTTAATCAAACATTGTGCAAAAAACATAACGTGAAGTAACTTTAGGCTATTTATTATTATTTTGGAAAAAAAATTATATCATAGGTTAAAAATCGAAATCCAGGAATTTCATGAAAGAAAGCTGATCAATACTGTGTAAATACTTTTAAATATCCTTTATTGTTTTTATATTTTAAAATCCGAGTCATAAAGTGATGATAGTTCCACATTTCAGCCATTAATAAATAAAATAAACTCATTAATAGACTAAAAGAAGTGCATGCACAATCACAAAAAAAAAAAAAAAGAACAGCACAAAAACCAAACACACTGTAGGGGGCGCTAATCACTCACAGGAAGTGATTTGTGTGGATAAAATTCATTTGGAAATCACACAACACAGAGATTAGTTTGTCTTTATTAGTAATAAATTTAAATGATTGATAAAGTGTCAATCAAATCAAATCAAATCAAATCAAATCAGATCAGCGGATAAACAATCCCGATTAAAATTTTTGATTCAAATCAGCCGGAATGGTGGGTAAAATTTTGGCGCCCTAGCGTGCACACCCTACCTGTGACTGTATGTTAGCGCCCACCTGCGGCGCCGGGTACGAGTCCCCATTCAGAGACTGAACGCTCATGAACAAATCGCCGGAGTGAGACATGTTAAAAGACGCAGCAGAACCTGAGAGAGAAACAGACGGAGAGAGAGAGAGAGAGAAACAGAGAGGGGGAGACAGGTGAGACAGAGAGGCGTCGTGCTCATCATGCAGCAGCTGCAGAGAGGGAGGGGGGTGAGACAGGTCACAGCACCGTGTTACTGATAACAGGCAATAAATTACACACACACACACACACACACGCAGCGCAGAAATCTGCCGAGTTTAGTTTAATAATAATAAAAATAAAACAGTCGGAGGTCGCTCGAGACTGAGTGCAGCGGAGACAGAGAGAGACAGAAAGAGAGACAGAGAGAGACAGACAGAGAGTCTGTCCAGTTATACAGCACTAAATAAACACTGTAATGAATTAATATTTAATATTTAGCACTGCTTCATCTGAACACACACACGCACACACACACACACAAACCCTTAGCAATTTTCACATAAAGTATATAAATTAAAATATAATATAAAATATATTATACTGTTTACACATGAACCCTCACTCACAGATAGAAAAAATATAAAAAGTGATGTGTACTCCGCCACTCGAAAAATTTAATAAATGAGGACATATTTATAAAAATTTATTAAAATATTAAAAATAATAATAGTGATAATAATAATAATAATAATAATAAAATTAAATCCATACACGCAGCACTGGTTAAAGGTTAAAGCAAATAAAACAATAAAATTAAATAAATAAAAAAGTAAACTACATTTTTCTTCAATATATGCACTGCAACTCATAAAAGAAAAAAAACAAACAAATACATTTCATTATTTTTAAATCAATCTGTGTAAGTCGAAAGAAATTAAAAAAAAAAAATATATATATATATATATATATATATATATATATATTGGGGAAAAAGTGAAGAAAAAAAGTAAAAAAAACAAACAAGCTCTATAAACACAATGCGAGTCTAATGTGAAAAAGGACAGAAAAACATAAATAAGGTGATTTATACATTATATAAAAAAATGAAGTGAAAAAAGTTATTACAAAAAATTTACGTACATAAATTTAAAAGAATATTTATACAGGTACAGAACCACCGCTATGTATAACAAATAATCTAAAAACACAAAGCAACCAAACACAAAACTCTAAATCTACACACTTCTAGTAAAATAAAAAAAGTAACAAATTACATATAACATGCACTAAAAAATTTATAAAAACTAAATAAAATCTTCAAGTTCACTTAAGATTTTTCAACATCTTAGTTTACAATGTCAGATTCTAGGAATGTATTATGAACTATAATTTCAGTATGATATAATTTCATAATTAAAGTGCCTAAAAAAATAATGCAAATTGTAAAATGTTTCTAACGTCTTAATTTAAAGTAATCAATTGAATTGTTTTATTTGGAAAAAGCATTGATGTCTTCTGTGACGTCGTGATGAATATAAAATAAAACAATCAGCATTAACTGAATAAAGCTCACTGAAGAGTAAAGATAATTTAATTAATTTATTATATAAAAATGTAATACAATAAAATGCTAGTAACAGTAACACTGCATAACCGTATACGCTAGTTATACACACAGTGAGAGCGAGTAACACCTGCTAGTGCAAAACAAACAAATTAATAAAATGATTTAATAAGAAATTTTGTTAAAAGAAAAAAAAAACACTTAAAAACAGATTTTAGGCAGATGTTAGCACAGCGACGTGGATGCTAGTTTGGATCTATTATCATAGGAAATATACAGTGTGTGTGTGTGTGTGTGTGTGTGTGTGTGTGTATATGTGTGTGTGAGTAGCAGTTAAATAAATTAAAATCTCTTGTTCGTGCATGTGATTTTTCCTCTCCAGCGTGTGTGTATTAGCCTAGCATCCAAAAGCACTACATCCTCAAAAAAAAGGAGAAAAAAAAACTCGCGCCAGAGTGATGGATGTTTGTGTTTCAGTCATTTAGGAAGCGCTAATCGAGTCACGCTAGGAATCAAGGAGCGCTATTTGTGCTTTAATGGAGGACGAATCCCTAGATGTTTAAGGGACCGGGACTTTAACTTAATTTGTCCACAAAAAGGCACAGAGCGCTAATCGAATGCGCGCGACTCGCTAATCACTTTCAGGGCCGTAATGACGAACAAAAGGTCACACCGGACACAGCAAGCCATTTACCTGAAGCGATGTTTGCTACCGTTAAAACACACAGGCTAACACAAGCGCTAACGCGGATACGAGGAGATTTATAAGTCTGGCGTTAATGATGATGAGTTTGTAAAAAAAAAATCTGAAAGAGTAATGTACGGACTGAAGATAAAACTAGAGATTTAATTAATCCACAAATTACTTAAAAAAAACAACCAAAAAAAAAACCTGAGAGGTAATGCTGTTCTACAAGAGGTAGTGCTATAGCGCCATCACAGGGCGTTCCATGTCGCTGCACGACCTGCTCTTTAATAAATACACCTATTGGTATAAGAGGAATTAAACACTTTAGTGTTGTGCTTAAATTAGGAAAATAATCAACCCCGAGGTGCTGAGCGTAACCCGCACATGGTGTGAGCTGAGCCCCCCTGAGTATTACCCATAATGCACTGCAAGCACATGCGACAGAAGGTTCAACGCTGAGATTCAGCCATTTCTAACTCTTTGTGAAATAGCGCATGCGGTTAGCTGGTTATGAAACACACTGACCTGTAATCTGTAGGAGTAATAAAGGGGCGGGGACTCACCGGCCGAGTTGGGCGTGGAGGGCGAGTTCGCCTGGCTGCCCTGAGCAGAAGCGCTGGCCGCGTTAACGGCTGTTCTGGCGGCGTACATGTTCGCTTCCTCCTGGAATTTCCCGATGTTTTTCTTGTATCTGATCCGTTTGTTCCCGAACCAGTTCGACACCTGAGCAGCACCGAACATTTTAAACATCAAAAGCCTCATTTTCCTTGAACAACGTTTCTCTCCACACACTCTCAATCCTCAATATTTACATTTCTTGTATATATTGTTTGTGGCTGCAGATTAAAACATATCCATTAGGGGGCGATATGTGTTAATAGAAGTTAGCAGCGCAAATTAACTAAATTCTGGCGTGCATATGGAAACTAGAGTCTAGATGTCGCACCTGCATGTCAGTCTCCTTTATCTGTGATTACAGCACACTGTGGTGTGTGATGTACTGTGATTATTTTGTGTCGTGATTCACGAATCGTGGTAAAACATTGCTGTTCCTCTATAAACCTACAGGTGGCGCTCTAAACTGTTCACACAGCACAACATCCTGTATAGTATGAGCAAATTATTTGCTATTAATTTTTGCTATTACTTTGTTTAAAATCCTAACATCGTGATATTTCTAAAATCGTGACACTTATAGAATCGCAAAAAACAGATCTAATAATATTGTATCGCAACAATATTATATTGTGATATATTGTGCAACGGTGATAATGTTGCATGGTGTTAATGTCGTATGATGTCGTATGATGTCATATGGTGAAAAAGTCGCATTGTGTAAATATCGCATGGTGATAATATCGTATGGTGATGATGTCGTGCGGTGATGATGTCATGCGGTGATGATGTCGTGTGGTGATGATGACGTACGGTGATTATATTGTATGGAGATTTATCATACAGTGATAATAGCGTATGGTGAGAATGTTGTACAGTGATAATGTCGTATGGTCATAATATCGTACGGTGATATTGTCACGCGGTGATAATATCGTATCACTCGCTCCCCGGTGATTCCCGAACCCTAGTGATGAGGAGATGTATGAGGTAAGGGTCAGACCTGGGAGACGGTGATGGAACACTTCTTGGCCAGTTCCTCTTTCGCCTCCTCACTGGGATACGGGTTACTGAGGTGTGAGTAAAAGTACTCGTTCAGGATCTCCGTGGCCTGCTTGTTGAAGTTCCGCCTCTTCCGTCTGTGAGAGAGGATTCCGACGATTGAGGACGATATTAATGTGTGTGTGTGTGTGTGTGTGTGTGTGTGTGTGTGTGTGAGCGCGCGTGTGCGATAGCGTGACGGACTCACCTGGCGTCGAGGAAGCGTGAGCGCAGGATCATGACGGCTTCGCACGTGCTCTGTTTGAGCTGCATCTGTATGGAGCTGAACTTGCGGTGGATGATGCCGACCATGCGCTCGATCTCTTTGGGTGAAATGGGACGAGTGCGAGACTGTTCTCTCAACAGGTTCATCACGTGCGTGGTAAACTCGTTACACGCCTAAACACACACACACACACACACACACAAAAAAAAGTATAGTCCCTTAACGATCCCTTGTTTAATATCCCTTAAAGACATGGTGAAGCGTTTCCACACGGCTGAGGTGTTCCCTGGAGGATCTCCTCCTCATCGCGTCTGTTCTAGGCATGACAGCCAGCGTTCTCTTTAATTACATTTAATTTTACACCGTCGTAACATGTTCGATTTGACGTTTCGTCTTTTACAGGCTACAGTTTTCAGGATTTTTTTCCACTTGTAAGCAAACAAAGTGCTTTTTTTCATTTACAGTAACAATACAATTTCAGTTCATTACTGATCAGATCTGATCTAGATACGTTGTGCTAGCTATATATATATATATATGTTTAATGTTAGCGAAGTCAAACACAACATCTTTAACAATTTATGATTATTTTGGTTTAAGGTGTTTACAGTGAAGAGGGCACAATTTATATGTGTAGAGAGTTGAGAGGAAAGACTAAATGTGAGACTGAGGAAAAGGGGTGGGGCTTACAGATAACATCAATTTGTCAATTGATTTTTACGTTTATTCGTTTATCTTCTGTTCTCATACGGGAAAAACGCAGAATGATACTTGTTTGTGTTCATTAAAAGAAAAGTAACAGCACGAGACTGTAATAATAATAATAATATAAGTATAATCCGTATAAACAGTATTATTATTATTATTATTTTTATTATTAGGGCCCTCTTGTTTTCCTAAGGATTTTTTCCACCCTTTTGGGCTTTTTGGGGTCTTAACCTGCTCAAAAACTCATGAAAATTGTCAGACAGGTTGGAATCTGCTGTCATTAGGATGCCTGAGAGTCGCGTGGCCCAGGGCCCCCAGGGGCCCCCACATGAGATTTTGCTGCATAGCTCATACACACTTGCATGTATGCACACGAAACTCAGTACACACACACACACACACACACACGCACAAACACACTCATATCACACACATACACATGCAGGGTGCTTGGGCCCGCTCATCGTTGTTTGCAAAAAAAAAAAAAAAAGTGTTATTATTATTATTGTTTTTCCGACCTGTTCGTATTTCTCCAGCTCCGTGTGGTAGATCTGTCGTATCTGCGTCAGTTTCGCTCTGTAGTCCGAATGCTCCACCGAGTTGTCGGTTCCGGTTCCGCCCACTGCCGCGGCGGCGGCTGCTGCGACCGCCGAGGCCCCGCCCCCTTTTTCGGGTCCGGACACGCCCTCTGCTAACAGCATGTTGTCCAATCGCATGAGCTGTGGATCAGGAGGCTCCTCGTCCTGCGCGCCGCGAATACTCAACACTGAGGAACGAAAGAGCAGCACAGAACCCAACATGTGAGAAAAATTTAATTAAATTGACAGTAGGGCAGGGTTGTACTGTTGCAGTCGTTTGAATACAGTCATCGTTTCTATAGTAACAGAAATTACTATTATGATGAAGGTGCTTGTTTTTTTTATTACAGAACGAGTCCATGTGTTCAAGAATCTTCTTGGTAATATACAGTAAGAAACTGTTAAATTATATAAATATATATATAGCGCTGCATTTTATTTATTTTATAATTTTTTTGTCTTATTAACCGTTAATAGAGAGCAATAATTTAAATCACTATATCTTACTTTTTGAAATTAACCTAAATGAGCCATTTCTACCATTTAGTTGAGTCTGCGTCTTTAAACAGGATGCCTATTTAATTGCTTCATTTCATACGATGAGAAATACTGAATACCTGTGTAATGGCTCTAACGCTGCAAAAACCTTTGTGCTGTTGCACGACCAAACGAAAGGTAGAAATTTATGTTACTTTTCGGGGCATTTATAGTTTTTTTTCGATTCTTTTACCAGGAAAGGACATCTCAACCATTTGGAAGAATCCTATAAATGATTATACATCATTTCTTGGTATTTTCACCTCAAGAAAAAAATGCAAAGGGAAAAAAATCCACTGCTTTTTTCTTAGTGAGTTTACTTTGTTAAAGGATTAACTTTCAAATAACGACAAAACAACAACATAAGCAAAGAACAGGAACTAACTTGTTTCAAAACACTGGATACTATAAACAAAAAATTTGGAGTTTTTAACCGTAAATCATTGTATTTATTCTAATAATTTATCTCTGGTCGATGATCAGTGGTTTAGATTCAGGTTTTGCATCTGTGAGCTTTTCTAACATTAGCGTCGAAGCTCGAGTGCAAAAGAAAAGACGCAGACGTTTGGGTTCAGAGTGACTTCGTGTTCACTTATCAGCTGCAGGTTCCTTTAAGCCCTGAAAGCCGGCGAGTTTTATGTAAATATATGTAAAGAACAGCCTCGTATCTCGTACCATAATTCATGAGATCAGACCTGAACGTTTTAAAAGCTCATACAAAATGGATGAATACATGTATAACCTCGATGAAAACGCCAACACGCGAGACTTTAATGGCGTTAATATGAGACCGGAACATCAGCGTGAGTGATGCGAGCTGATCCACGGCCTTCATTATAATCGCTCTTCACCGCGATCAAATCGCAGCTCGAACACCGATCCTGGCAGGAGTGAAGATAATAAAACCGTCATTTCATCACTTCACGCTGTAATCTTGGGTAAATAATTTGCCCTCACCTCCTGCCAGAGCTCGTTTTTCTTCTCCAACGTAGCGACTCGCCACACACACATCAGCAATACATTACGACGACTTTATTCCGTCATTCATCAAAAACTCATACGGAATATTCCTCCACTGATCTTTATTACAGAACCATCCATTACTTCACGCAGACGCGGAGACGCCACCGGAGTCGGGCTGCGTTTAAAAAAAAAAATCAATAAATAAAAACTACTACACGAGTGTATTTAATCTATAAACTCAGTGACAGTAATTAAGAAAACAAACTCATTTGAAAAAATAATTACGAACAAACAAGGATAGTTCTTCAGTTGAAAAGCATTAACGTATGACATTATTTATGAATAAGCTAAATAAATACATAAGCCAGTAATCTTCCATTGTAGCAATGAAATAATTTTAACAAAAATGCAGTTTCCGATATCTTCTGCCTAATATGCTGTATATTTTAGAACTACAGTTCAATCGTTTTTTTTTGTTTATCAGTTTCTGCAGTTGTAAACGTTCCCAGTAGGGGGCGCTGATTAAGAGTAATAATAGTGAATTCTGTATTGAAAACCGCAGCCACTAGTGTTAATGATCCAGTAACAAAATCTGAGACGCTGCGCGTGACGGCGAGAATAAAACAATAAAATAAAAACGCATCAACAGTCGCTTGTTCACTTTTGATAAAAATTCACCACATTTGTTTTTTGTTGCTCGGCAACAATGACGAACATGAAACACATCAAAATTACTGTTCAGCTGTTTGGGTCTGCGTTCTGATTTTGTTTTCTTTGTTGTTGTTTTTGTTTTTTTTATTTTTGCCCCGTAAAAACATTTCGCACATCGTTACGTACAATAGTCACATTAGGTCGTGTCTGATGTTGTCGTTTGATCAGTGGATATAAGGCAGAGTGTGAATCTGGTCACATGACCATGAAGTTAGCGGCACAGGCTACTGGTTATAGATGCAAATTCTCAGCTTTGAAGTGGCTACTTGAAACAATTCTATACAAACTTGCTACATGTGCTGCTGTGTGAATAGTTATGCAGATTTATAGAGGAACTGCGACATTATTTCAATTAAAATACAAATATGTAGATTTAACATTCATTCATTCTGTACAGGGGCGCTGAAGCCTATACACACACACACACACACACACTGGGCAATTTGGAAACACCAATGAACCTAATAGGCATGTCTATGTGGAGAATATGCAGACACACACACACATGCATGCACACAAACCCGGGGCAGGACTCGAACCATCGACCCTGGAGGCGCGAGGCCACGGCGCTAACCAACTACACCGACCACTAACAATCTTCCTTAAAGTATAAAACACAAGGTAGTGAAGAGAATTCGCTAGTCGACTCAGACAAGGTGATAAAGTGAGAACGAAGATTAACACACAAAGACGACTCGCAGTCACATGATCACCTGGTCACATGATCACGAGTGCAACTCAAAAAATATCAGGCGTGTATGAAAGTGCTGCTCTGTTACCATCTCCCACAAGATGTCTCTATCGTTCTTTACAGATTAAAACACAAACACACATTCACACACACACACACCTCTGATAGTAACAAAGGAAAACCTTCGCTTTATGACACAACAAGCTCAGAAACAATCAACACTCGATATATGTGTGTGTGTGTGTGTGTGTGTGAATCACATCAAATCACATCATCACATCACATCACATGACCTGCTTGACTATGTTCTAAACAAATTTAGCTTAGTATATGAAAAACATAACATACAATTAAAAGAATTACTAAATAAATCCAATTAGATTTACCTTTGCAGTCAATACACACACACACACACACACACACACACAGAGAGAGAGAGAGAGAGCGGCAGGTCACGTTCTTGGAGCATCGATTAAGGGGAGAGCTCGGCAGGTCAGGAGTTCAGCGTCAGGGTTCGGATTTCTCCAGAGAGCGAACATCCTGCTTCATCAGTTACTCTTAATTTCATTTCATTTCATTTATATAAATCTCGGGGAAACGCATTACGGCACGCCGCCTCGTTTATTAAACCGCCAGAGACACCGAGTTGTTCATCAGAGTTTGGCGTAAACCTGTTTTTCTTTTTTTTTTTTTTTCACTTAGAATAAGCGACGTGTCCGATGCCAGCGCACCAGTTCAGGGTTGTGGGGGTTTTTTTGTTTATGTTTTTTTTTCATGAAGTGTGTGTGTGTGTGTGTGTGTGTGTGTAGCTCTTCTGCCCAAACATCCAGCAGGGCTATGCTCATCTGGAGAAGAACTCTAATGAGGCAAATAATGATTTGTGTCTTCCAAAGAGATCCTCCAGTGAACGAGTAAATGGATTACGTAAATACAATAAATACAGATAATCGTACAATTCCCTTCGCCGTGGCTTAATTACCCCAAACCGACGCCATGCACTTTATTTATTTTGATTCGGTAATGGCATGGCAATCAATTAGGCCGTAATGCTGCCAGCTGCTTTCTGTGTGTGTGTGTGAGTGTGTGTGTGTGTGTGTGCAGCTGTTTAGCTCAACTGAACCACATTAACCGTTATTAATGGATAAATGATTTCCCCGCTCTCTGAATGCATATGTGAGTAGGTATGAACTGTGTGTGTGTGTTTGTTTTTAGATTTCATCCACAGTCCAGCATATCACACATGTCGATTCGATCTATATTACGATTCTTTAAGTACCACAATTTTACAAATATTTCAATTATATATATACACAGAGTCAGCCAAAACTTGTATAAATATATTAATACCAAATTTATTGTTATACGTTACACAGTCGCCCCCCACACGAAGTCGCAGTTCCGAGTTCTCGGTCTCATTCGTTCACGGAATTTTCCTCAGAACCCGACTAAAGTTTTTTCTTTTTTCATGGCTAATATATAATTTTTCATGCCTTTTAACGCTAAACTATTAAGAACAATATAATTTACTATTTTTGTAACATAAATATTAATGTAAATTCTGCAAAATTTCCATATACTGTATAATATAATACTATAAATATAAATGTTTTTGTACTGTAGAGAGAACACAAAGCAACTGTAGAGGAAAACGCGGCTTGGATGCTGAATTATTATTACCATATTTACCCTACAGTACTGATACCGTATGCTCTCGCATGAGTGACATATAACGTATTTTACATTCTAGCACTGCGGGAGACACAGTAGTACAGAACTGTACAGTATACAGGTTCACCTTTACATTCTGTAGTTTTAAAAAAAAAAGTTAAGTGTGATGTATTAAACTGAATTTGAAATCAAATGAAAGGGTTTTGCGGCATGTTTAGGGTTTAAACTATAAAAAACAGGCATTTATAGGCTTTTTTTTTTTTGACCACATCCAAAATTCACGGTGTTTTTTTTTTTTTTTTAACAATTACATGGTGCTGTAGGAACGTAACCCCGCCAATTTCGGGCG
>JAQMYL010000018.1:21786522-21809107 GCA_030014365.1 Clarias pachynema
GTGTGTGTGTGTGTGTGTGTGTGTGTGTGTGTGTGTGTGTGTGTGTGTGTGAGAGAGAGAAAGAGAGAGAGAGAGAGTGAGTGACAGTTTCTTTTTTTCCCATGCTGCTGTGGTCAGAATCAAACAGTAGAACGAACACACACACACACACACACACACACACTCTGCATTACAATACACACACTGAACTCTGATTGGGGTTGATATGGCAACACAAGAGCATGAAGAATTCTTTAAGATTCATTTTTAGCTTGTGTGTGTGTGTGTGTGTGTGTGTGTGTGTGTGTGTGTGTGTGTGTGTGTGTGTGTGGACATTAGGTACAGTAACATGATACACTGGAGTTTTATGGATCCACTGATTATTATTATTCTCCATTAATAAGGTTCCTGGCGTCACACATCAAATGTTGAGGGAAATGACAATTTAAAAAATATAGCAGGGGGCGGAGCCATATGGCATCACCACACATTGTTCTCAGATAGCATGCTATTTTATAATTTTTTTATAATCACAAACTGGATGAAAAAAATGCTACTGGTACATTAAAAGGTTTTTTATTTCTCATCATTTTTATTTGTACTGTTATATATCTGACTAAATGTAGCTGATTGGAGTTTTTTATAAAACGTTTCCTATATGAAAAAATATATTTAAAAATTTATTTATTTATACATTATAACTATATGGATATAAAAAAAATTTTAAATTACCACATTTCTTAGACATTAAATAAATGATTTAAAAGTTTTATGTTTTTAAATGCTAAAATATTTTGATATTACATATATTTATAATTTATATTTTAGGATTTTTTGAAAAACATTTTCCATATTAAATATGTATACTTCATTTCCTAGACATTAAATAAATTATAAAATTTTGCTTTTAAATTATAAAATCTTTTCATATTTAATATTAATTGCAACGAACATTAAAAAATATGAATAATTTCAAAGTTAAACCGTCACACAATCGTCACACAGTAAGAGTGAGATTGTAAGAAGAACAGACAAACAAAAAGAAGTAAATATGTGAGAGAGAGAGAGAGATTGTGAAAGACAGAAAAAGAAAGATTAAGAATGAAAAAGAATGAGATTGTGTGTGATAGAGACAGAGAAAAATATTTTAAGAGAGAGGGAATGAGGAAGAAATAGAGAGAGAGAGAGAGAGAGAGAGAGAGAATATGTTTTTCTAATTCCTCAGAAAAAGCGAACGCTTTAAATTCATGCGCTGTCTGATTTCTGTCTGATGTGGTAATATCATTTTCAGGGCCATTACGGTAAAACAATATCTGCTCCCTTATCGGAGTAAAAATCGCTTTTCGTCTGGCGGAGATGAGCGAGTGGGCCGCGGCGGGGAGAGAGAGAGAGAGAGAGAGAGAGAGAAGGAAAAAAACTAGATTACAGTAAAAGGCTTTGCAGATAATTTTGTTTTCTCTGTGGAGTCTCAGCTTAACCAGAAAAGTCAATCGCACACTCACTCATACACACACACACACACACACACACACACACAAGGTGTGTGTGTGTTCTAATAATAAACCTACTCATCACAATATTTCCCTAATCTTCTCTCACAGTTTTGCGTTATCATCACTACAGTGTGTTTCCCTTCCACCTGAGTTAGACAGATTAAAGCGGCGATATGTAACTTTTTTTATAGGAAAAAAAAAGCTCAAGCATGCTGGTCCCGGAAGTTGCACCCTATTCTCTGGTTTAGTGCAAATTATAAAATAAATAAACCAAAAGTTGTACTAAACATCACAGAGCCGCTGGTTATGAAAACGTCTACCAGAGATGGCTCCAAAGTCCTGAAGCTTACAAACCGCTGCTTTAAAGAGCAAAAACACATTGCACCACCGTTACAGCCGGAGGCCCTGAACAGACACAGGAGCATGACAGAGCTGCTCGCATTAACATCTCTACCAGAGAGGGGGCGCCAAATCCCAGAATTTCCACAACTTACAACATACTACTGCTGTAAAGAGGAAGAGTAGTAAAGAAACACAACAGTTATACATACGCGCACATGCTATATGTCTCATGTTACAGTAGTAATATGTGAAGCTCACGTACAAGCTCATGTTACATTGCTGTGCTAAAATCATTAACGTCATGTGATGAAGTTCCACATTAGTTTTTTTTCCATCATTTTTCCGTTACAATAAAACATCTGCGAGAGAGAAAAATTGCAGATGACATCATCAGAAAGTGAGAGAGAGGAACAGCGATGAGCGATATGACGATATACAGGTAGTCACCGACTTACAAACGACTTCCGTTCCAGGAACACGTTCGTAAGTCGGATTTGTTCTTAAGTCAAACAAAGTCAGACAGAGTCGTATACACCTTTAACACAAATATACAATGTAAAACATAACAATCCACTTGACTAAATCTCTGTCCCCTTTCCCCACACTGCCATCATGTGGCCAAAAACGATAACCACGCCTAAGGAAATTAATTTCACAGTGAAACGTGAGATGTAATAGTGTTGTCTCTGCGCCTTTAAATCGCGAGGGGAATCCCGGACATCTTTTTTGTCTCAGAGCTGTTTTCCACTGTATTGGACTGTGAACTCTGTTTTGTTGAGGATTTTCTGAAATTAGGATTATTCACCATCAGGACAGCTTTACAGGACAGTAATTTTCTATCATTTCTATCCCGGACTGATCCATTGAAACCGGTGAGGCCAACTAATTTCTCCCACACACACACACATGCACACACACACACACACACACACACACATACAATATACCGAACTTTAGACAATTGATACATTCACTTACACTTGAAAATATTTTATATAATTATAGATATTGGTATCTGGTGCACTGCAGTGTCTATTTTTTACAATTCACATGAGCTACTTCCGTGATTTGTTCCTGTGGTCTGTTCGTATCTGTGAAAATTCGTAACTCAAATGTTCGTAAGTCGGGGACGACCTGTATTGTCCACGATGCGATAGAATTTTTAATATTTAGAAATTATACATTTATTGAAATTTTTTTAACATTTACAAAATCAATAATAAAACCTTTTTTTTTGTCTTTCATTTATTTAATTCTTCTTGATGCTAACAAACAGTATCATTTTTATTAATTAAATTTTTCCCTCTTTTTTATTTTAAAATAGAAACGCTACTATTTTGTCTCGCAGCCTTCAACATCATGACGCAAATATCACGTATCAAACAAACGTCTTTAAATACAGTGATACGACGTGTACTCGTATATCGCCCCACTTTTATTACGAATAATCTTCCTCTCTCGTTTCTTTTTCTCTCACAAATCAGATCCGTTCATTTAAACCTAGATTTCTTTCTTTCTTTCTGTTCCTTCCTGTTTCCTCTTCGCTCGTCTCTCCGCCTGACCGTTTGTTACTGACCGGCGATTTCAGCCTGTCTGTGTATGTGTGTGTGTCGTCCCGATCCGGCTCTCGGCGCTAATTACAGCCTCCCACCTCCGTTATACACTTCTGTAATTAGGCTCTTAAAACATGATTAACACGTCTCAATTACGCCAGTCATCATTTGCATAATTTATGAGGCGTTCTAATTGCGAGCGGGTTTTTTGGACTCGAAGGCTGAGCGCTCGCGGAAAAAGCGAAAAAAATAAAATAAAATAAGCGCAGAGGGAATCATTACGCCGCCGCCGAGGCGAGTCCGAGTCACGCGCCGTTAGAGGCGGCGGGCTGAGCGATGTCATCGAACGCCGGCGTAAAAATAAAAACTAGAAGAGACGTCGATATGCCATGGGAGATTACGATATACATACACGACATAGTACATGTATCTACATAGGGTTTATATACTTGAAGGTATAGAAAGCGTATACAGGTTGTTGTGTAGCATAATGCGCGTGTACCACGTCATGTAAAAAAATAAAAAAAAGAGCGAAAGAAATAAAAAACGACAAGACAGAGATGTGCGTGCTCATTTGCAGTAAATGTCATAGCAGTAGTACGAGCCATTTTCAGTGTATGTGTGTGTGTGTGTGTGTGTGTAGTGTGAAATTACACCCGTGCATTAAACAGAAAGGGAAAGAAGCGAGAGCTCATTCCGACGCTCCTGCTGACTGTGCTGAGCACGTTTCACATTAACATTCCACACACACACACATACAAACGCTTTTTTCAAAAGAACTACAAGCTTTTTTTTCCCAACCACTTTTACTTTGCACTCGACACACACACACACACACATGTATTATAACATTGTTATTAACACCTGTATATATCGTGTTATAACACAAGTGAATAAAGCACGCTCGATTCTGATTGGCTGAGAGGTTTTACGTAAAACTCGTTCAGATGTACCGTTATGGTTGCGATGTTACAGGTTAGAACGTGACCATGGCAACAAGTTCTGCAGTAAAATTTACTTACAGTTCAGTTTTTGCTTAAATACGTCACAGGTTACTCAAAAGCGGGTAATTCAGGTGGTTTGTGCTTGATTTTGTTTTTAAATTGAAAACTCAATATAAATAGTTACATGTTACACAAACAAAACTTAAACTGTGCTAAATGTCTTTCACGTCAAGTTCACTTGTAACATTTAACAGAGTTTAAATAAACAACGTAAAACCAAAACACTTTAAACAGGACACGTTATCCAAATTCGACTGCATAAGCCACACCTCCCAAGACGGGAACAAGGTGCTGAGGTGGAGAAAATGTCCATTGTCATGGAAACAACATCTGAATCTCCAGCAGCGCAGACGTCATTAATGCCTCGAAGGAATTACTTGAAGCACGCTTTTAATATTTGACATTTTAAAAATTCTATTTTTTTAATAGTTTATTATCATTAAGTCATTCTAGTCATTGACTCCGCCCCTGTTCCTACACAAAAGACCCCGCCTCCTGAGCGTAATATTTCAACTAGAGGTAGCATTAGCAAGGATATGAAATCTTCAAAGCCGAGTTCTACAAACACACGAGGATTAACGAGGATGTGAAGCGGCATTGGGGGCGTGGCTACAAAATGACAGACAAGAGGCCAATCCAAATACACACACACACAGACACACACACACACACACTCCAGGCTGGATGCCAGGTTTCCAGACTGGGGTTTGTTATGTTTCTAGCTCTGTAACACACTTGTTCTGAGACACGAGCTAAAACCATTAGGGTTTATAATTTCTACGTCGTGTTTTACGCTCATGTGAGAAATGAGCGATATTGACTACTACACGTTTAAACTGTTTAAAGTGTTTGCTTTTAGCAGAAGTCCTCTGGAAAACAGCTCTGGTTGTTGGGGGTCAGAGCGCCACCCGGAGCTTTTAGTCAAAACCTGTCGCTTCATTTTATAGACCTTACTTAAAGAATATTAACACAAAAAAAGTGAATCAAGACACGGCCCCTAAAATTCCTCGCCGTACATAATATACGTACGCTGTAACGTTTCAGGCCTCAGTCAGATCTCCAAGAGCTACTTTAAGAAAAAAAAAAAAAAGCGAGACGACATCCGTGTTACTTGTTATTCCCTGGAGGAGACGGAGAAGCCGGGCCAGACACCGAGCGCATGATTATTAATTTATTACTCTCTTATAAACAGCTCTGATGTGAAATATTCGCGTCTAGTCAGATCGCTTAAATATTTTGGCGAGTGTGATCTGGAACACGTCGAGCTTTTTGTACGATCGCACTCTCCGCTCCAAAAGCAGCCGTGAATTATGGGAAGGAAAAAGGAGTCAGGACGAGGACGAGGTCCAAGTCACTTTGTTGTTGGTGTTGGAGACGAACTCTGAGTGAACTCGGCTCAAAGAAAACAGCGGCGTGCTTGCACCTCTCCGAGCAACCAGGAAGGGGAGAGAACACACATACACACACACACACACACACACTGCACACAGGTCAGAAAGAAATTTAAAAGGAAAAAAATGTAAGAAAAGTTTGACTGTATCAACTCTCAACAAGTCTCTGTTTTAATTATATTTACTTTATCACAAAATAAAATCTAAGAAAAAATATGAATGAATGTAGAATTACAGATAAAATTAGACTTAAAATCATCACAATTATTCTTAAATTACAATACAATCCTTATTATTAAATTAAAATTTAACTTATTAAAATGTCCTATCAACTGTTACAAACTTTTTAATTAATAATTTATTATGAAGTCATAATAAAAGTTAGAATTATTTAATGCTACAAATATCATTTAAATTAAAGTTCCCAATTATTACAATATATTTACATAAAAATACTTATTATTGGAGCGTTAAAAACTAAATTAAATTAATTGATTAATTGATAAAATTTTTATATTTCAATAACAAAAATCACAATATCTACAAAACACAATGTAACAGAAAACCTGTAGAGTTGTGTTAAAAAAAATTATTATTCTACATATACAAAAATAAAATTATCTAACACATAAAAGCGTGAGCAGTAAGAAAAATATTTCTTTTAAAACTAATTAAAATGATTAAAGTAAAAAAGTTTCAGTTTAATTTTTGAATGTAATGGCTAATTAATATTTGTGACAAATTAGTTTAAAGACACAGCAGTGATGTCTTCCCTTCTGTTATTACAATAAAAAAAAAATTAATAAAACATTCTATTTTTTTTGTCAGAATTTTATTTGCTATTTTTAAATCAACAATTTATAGACAAACTTATTTTTTACCATACCATTTACCATATACAGTAAAAAAAAATTTAAAAAAAGCTTTTATACTAACAGTTTAGGGAGCATCGACGTCTAATGTTTCTAAATAGTTTTTTATATAATTTGACTCGAGCTCACTGTGACTTGAAACACCGGTGAATGTTACAGGCTCCAGTATCTGACAGATTTACTCTCATATCTCATCCACCACTGGTCTGCTGGTACATTTATACTGGGTATACTGGACATTTGCGTATGGTGTATAGACAGTGTTTTGTATCGTGTGTATACTAAGTATACTGGGTATAAAAGGCAAACTAGGTATACTGGCAATATCAGGTATACTAGGCATAGTGGTCATAGTGGGTATACCAGCTATATTGGGTACCCAAGTAAGTACCCAATATATCCACTAGGGTATAGTGGGTATACTGGGCATAGTGGGTATAATGTCTGTATGTGCCCATATACTCTATAGTATAATGTGTATAGTGGATGTAGTGAGTATAATAGGTATAGCAGGTATACAGTGTATAGTGAGTAATTGGGCAGACAGCAGACAGACGGACAGACAGATGGACAGTTAGATTAATAGATCGACTGTGTAAGCACCCCATAAATTCTGCCCTCCTGAGTGTGTACATTCCCGTTACCCCGTGAGTCCTCGGCTCGTACCCGGAGGAGACAGCACTCACCTGTTTTCTCTTTAATTTCACACAGCACGTTGAAGAGCGCGGGCTTCATGCGGTGACAGTTCAGAGCGTGTTTCCTGCAGAGACAAAATAAATAAACAGCAAAACTTAAACTACAGTAAAAAAAACCCTGAACATCTGAGCATGTCTCTGTCACCTTTACTTCTGGTTATTACATCACACTCCTCTCACACACACACACACACACACACACACCAGCTCTCTGCTTCAAAACACCTGTCAGTCACAGGAAAGGAGGCTTGGCCCCTGTGTGTGTGTCAGTCAGTCAGTAAGTCAGTCAGTCAGAGAAAAGGGGGCGTGGCATCTGTGTGTCAGTCCCAGTAAAGGAGGTGTCGTCGGTGTACGTCAGTCACAGTAAAGGAGTTGTGGCCCCCATGTGACAGTTCTATGCCTCAGTCTCACTGAAATGGGTGTGGCCTGCGACCGTCAAGGGGGCGTGTCCTAGGAGTCATCAAAGCTACGCAAGGTGTGCAGCAGGTTAGTGTGTAGGTGAACTTTACACTTCAGGATTAACACCTCACACAGCGTGAAATTAACATCTTTCATTTTTATATAAAATATACGCAAATAAGATCACAAATTATTAATGAATTGTATAACTGTTTATGTATGTGTGTATTACACTCATCTCATGCACTGATCATTTTTACATTATAAGTGAAACATTTGTTGAACTTCATGATAACGATATTCCTTTAATTTTGTCAGAAACTTGGTACTTAATTAACGTGGATGGATGTTATCTAGACCAGAGCTCCGTACACAGACGGCCTTCTGCTCCGACCACTATACTGTACTGGAGGAGGAGGAGGAGGAGGAGGAGGAGGAGGAGAAGTACAAGGTATTGTGTAAATATACAAATATAAATAGTCACATGTTCATGTAAACAGGAGCATTTCCCATGTGTTAACAAAACAATAACTTCAGGGAGATCACTGAGTGAAATGTGACAATTTGACATCTCGCAACTCTGACTGTTCATTACTTGAAAGTGTTGATGTTATTTTTCTTGCTAAAAATGTATTTATTCTACATATAATGTCTTCATAAAAATAAAGACATTCTAAACAGCACCATTTAAAAATTTAACAAATTTTAAATTAAGCCTCTAAAGTTCTTGTAGTAATAATACATAATGTAAACATAAGAATATAATAAATCAGAATTTAAATCGCAAGTATTGCTTAATTTATAAATACTTTATCGATGTATTATCGATTACAATTGTGTATAAATTATTTAAAAATTAAATTATATTTATAGGTTTTTAAAAGCAAGAAAAAGAAAACATTTATAACTTTAATCCAGTACATTTTACATATTTAAATGTAAATAATGTATATACTAATATACAGAGTGTATATACTAGATAAATGTTCATTAGTAATTATTTATCTTTAGAATTATATATTTTTTTGTCATGACTATAATATCAGTTAAACTGTACGAAGTAAATTTACACTTTTTAAATAATCAAAATATAGATTTATTTCAATTTATTTATAGATAAATAGAGGCAAGCAAGTGATGTTTATTAACTAAAATATATGAATACGATTTTTGAACATTTAAAAATATATATGAGATTATACTTTTATTGTAATATTTACAGAGGTGAACTTGGCTGTCAGTAAAATAAACTGAATGACTGTTTAGGAACTAAGTGTGTGTGTGTGTGTGTGTGTGTGTGAGGTGTTTGGAGTAGTTTCTCTGCTCCTGAATAAAACACTGATTTGTGTACATTGAGGCTGTGTCTCAAACGCAGTGATGCTGCATGTGAAGTGCACTATACAGTGTGACAGACAGACGGAGGCTGAGTTGGTTTTTGAGGGAGAACAGCTCGGATTGGGAAGCGACCCGAGTGAAGTTTTTCACTGCCTACAGAAACAGTTGATGGTTTCATATTTTAATGAAGAAATAAATAATGTGTTTATGACAGCACCAGTGAGTAAGATACAGAGTTGCTGTTGTCACCTGGCCTGCGCTTCGTCCAGACTCTGGTCCGTTATGGTCATGATCTGCTGGAGGATGTCCCCGATGTCCTGCTTCCTGGAGTCGCCGTCGCTCCCCGCGGTGATGTCCGGGGCTCGGTGCGTCAGGCCCGGGTGACCGGCCAAACCCACCCCGGTGTGGGGGTGCATCAAGCGCGCCTGCTCCTCCATCCTCTCTCTCCCCCGTGTGTGTGTGTGTGTGTGTGAGTGTCTGTCTCCTCTCTCACACACACTTTTATTTTATTTCTTCCTCACCTCAGAAATCCCTCTGTCTCTCTTCCTCTCACAGAAGAAATAGAAAATACCAGAAACAGTGGAAGAGGCGGGAAAAGCGGTGCGCGCGCGGACAGTTCGGTTCGGGTTTTTCTCCTCAGAGGGAAATGAAACGAGATCCGCTCGGTGTGTGAGTGTAAGAGTGTGTGTGTGTGTGTGAGAGAGAGTCGCAGGCCACTCCTGCTCCAAACCCGGAGAGAAACAAGAAACAAGTTTAAAAGCCAGGCGGAGGAGGAGGAGATGTAGGAGTGTATAATCCGGCGGTATCGGTGTGTCCGCGGTAAAGTCTCTCAGCTGAAGCGCCGCTCGCGCGCTCTCTCTCTCTCTCTCTCTCACTCACACTCCCGCTCCCGCTCTGTCCTGCTCCTGCGCGCGAGCCCTGCTCACGGGGACAGAAAAAAAAATAATAAAGTGCCGCGCGCACTGCTTTTGTTTCACAAGTGACACATGAACAGGAGCTCGCGAGCAGTAACAGCCCCGCCCACTGCACGGGATTGGCCGATAGAAGAGCCCCGACCACGCCCGCACGTGGATGTCACGTTCAGGGGTGGGCGGGGCCGAGTGGGCGTGGACAAGACGCGAATAACCCTGGAGTCACTCTGATACATTTACATTTCTGCCTTTATGTCAATAACTGTCAATCAACTTATTGCTGATTATTAATTAATTAATTTGTTTGTTTGTTTTCATGTGTTCTTTCTTTCTTTCTTTCTTTCTTTCTTTCTTTCAGTTGCTCTGTTACTTTGTATTCTTTGTTTTTCTAAAGTGGACGTTCTATTTTTTTTTGTTCTTTCGTTCTTTTTGTATTTATCTCTTTCTTTCTTTCTTTTTTCTTTCTTTCTGCATTCATCTGTTCATTTCTATCTTCCTCTCTTTCTTTCTATTCTTCTTTAGTTCCTTCTTTCTTTCTGTATTTATTTGTTCGTTTCGTTTTATCTATCTTTCTATCTTCCTCTCTTTCTTTCTCTTCTCTTTTTTTCTTTCTTCTTCCTTCCTTTCTTCCTTCAATTCTTTCTTTCTTGATGTGGTTTAGATGTTTGTTTGCTGAACGTTCTCGTCATGATATTTAGATATTTCTCAGTCTTTCTCTAACCGTTTGTTCATTTGTCAAACATCAACACATCCAACATTTCAACTCTTGACAGTTTTGTTTACTAAACAAGTTGTAACACGTTATAGCACGGTTAAGTCCTGTGCTCTGATTGGTCAAAAGGTGTTGATTAGTTCTCTCTAACTGCCGCTCTGACTGTAGCGCAGGTTTGCTGGCTCTGATATGGTATTGTTTCCATAGTAACAGCTTATTCACAGGTATAGTACGTGGACAGCGAACACTCAAGGATTAATAAACAGATAAAGCCGCCTGATGTAATAAAGTAAGCAGATTGAAGTGTTATTGAAGTGAACCTCAGAGTAAGGAGTCGCCAGTATCAGCGCTCTGTAACAGTCAGAGGTAGAACTGGAACTGTGAGTGTGGTAACGTCTTCAGGACAAAAGATTTTTTGTGGTTCCTAATTCCTGCACATTCAGCGAGAGAATAAAGAGAGGAAGGTGAAGGTGTGTTTATAGCTGCTATAACGTGAGCAGGGAGTGACGTGTTTATTCAAGTATTAACTTACAGAAATGATTCAGAGTACAGATAGTCCTCAACTTACAAACATTCGAGTTACGAATTTCCGCAGATATGAACGGACCGTGGTTCTATAAACATTTGTAGATGCGAACAAATCGACGAAGTAGCTCACGTATATTGTACCAAAAATAGACACTACAGTGCACCAGATACCAATATTTACAATTATATACAATATTTTCAATGTGTAAGTGAATGTATAAAAAGTCCAGTATATTGTATTTTTGCGTGTGTGTGTGTGTGTGTGTGTGTGTGTAGTGTGAAAGTCATCCTACACAATAAACCCCCCTCCTCCTCTCCTGTCTGGAGGGAGGGGGGTGGTTCTTTTTAAAGTTAAAGTGCAGGTTTATTAGTTTTATTTTTATTTTATGTTTTCTATTAATAATTTATATTAATATTTTTGGGTTGTGTACAAATCATTGGAGTTTCCATTATTTCTTATGGGGAAATTCGCTCTAAAACAAAATGGCATTTGAACATTTAAAGGCGCAGAGACATCATTTGACTGTGAGATTCATTTCCCTAGGCGCGGTTATGGGTTTTGGAAGAGGGGACAGTTTTAGTTGAGTGAATTGGTATGTTTTACATTGTATATTTGTGTCCAAGGTGTAGAAGACTCACTTTGTCCCCGACTTACGAACAAGTCCGACTTATAAACGTGCTCCCTCAACAGAACTCATTCCTAAGTCGGGGACTACTTGTAATGTGCTGTGGAAAGATCCAGATGGATCAAAGCTGCTTCCTTTCCTTGTGACATAGATTCATTTACTGTACTTAGTTAGTTGCTAGTTAGTGATTAAATGAATATATAATTTATTAATTATTTTACTATTTTTCTTATTCATTGTTTCTTTATTTATGTCTTTATTTATTTATTTATTTATTTATTTCCCTCTGTCTCTCACTTGTCTATTTTTCCTCTGTGTATTTCATCTTCCATGTTTTCCTTTCTTTACTAATTCTTCTTTCTTTTCCTTCCTATTTTCATTTTCTTCTAATGTTTAATTTTTTTCTGTCCGTGCCTTCTTTGTGTTCTCAGCTTTCTTTCTTTCTTTCTTTCTTTCTTCTTTCTTTCTTTCTTTCTTTCTTTCTTTCTTTCTGTTTACTTTAGTTTTTCTCTTAATTAGATTTTCTTTCTTTTTTATCCTTGTTTTGCCAGTCTTCTGCTCTTTCTTTATTTGTTTCCACTATTTATACTTCCCATGCATCTGACAGATATTCTTTCTTCATTCATTCCTTTCCTCCTTCCTTTCTTTTGCGTGTATTTTCTTCATTCTTTCATTTTTTTCCTCATCCTTCTCTCTCCTTGCTGCAGCATAAGAGGAATAAAACACTCTGAGCTCCCCATCATCCCTCCAGCCTCTGGATGATTAATTTCCAAAACACACACGCACTTTTTTAAATGTGCACCAGTTAGAGTGTGTTGATACACACCTCATGCCTTGGTGTTCGTTATCACTCTGTGGTAATCTGTGTGTGTGTGTTTGTGTGTGTGTGTCATAATGTTGATGTATTTCCATACCCTGACTTGCCCATGCTGTGTGTGTATTTGTGTGTGTGTGTGTGTGTGTAGGAGTGTGTGGTAACGAGTCCCATGTGAAGGTTGTAAAGCGCAGTCTGAGTAAACACTCTCGCGGATTAAACGTGAGCACGAGAGCCGCTCTAATTCATCTTGATATTTCCAAATTGACTTTTTCGAAGCGCAGGCAGATCCGGCGCGTCCGCATGCAGCCGTTCCGGTCATGTTTATTGAAATATAAATGTCACGAGCGCAGGTTTGAGACGGCACGTCCGGGTCACGCGGCCTCGCCGAGGATTAGATCGAATTCGGAGTCACGTGCCGCAGGTCGAACGTTTCATTTAACCGCAGGTCAGAATGTCATTATGGAGGGGAAAAAAAACAAATAATAAATAGGAGGATGTTCCGCTGTAGAGATCGGCGAGGCTGACGGATGGAGCGGCATCGACGTCCCGGCCGCGCCACGCCTTCATTAGCCGCTCTCCATCTTAACTGTAGCATTAAGGTCACGTCTCATTAGAGGAACACGATCCATGCAGTCCAGGAAGAAGTGGCCTTCTCTGTGTCACCGCGAGGGTTAAATCAATCTATCGGCTTTCTCATTAGGGTTAATCACAGGCCGAGCCGCCGAGTGTCACTGAGACACGACCTCGCTCCTGAGCCCGGGAGTGTGAGTCTGGAACACACACACACATACACACACACACATACACATACACATTAAAAAATATTTTACACTCAACACTCAACAGTGTTTAATTACAAATACATTCATTATTATTATTATTATTATTATTATTTATTAATATATCTTTATCATGGTTGTTGTTTACACAGAAACACGGCAAAGTTTT
The DNA here is from genome assembly GCA_030014365.1 of Clarias pachynema. Taxonomy (NCBI): domain Eukaryota; kingdom Metazoa; phylum Chordata; class Actinopteri; order Siluriformes; family Clariidae; genus Clarias; species Clarias pachynema. Next base: position 21,800,128 of record JAQMYL010000018.1, read on the forward strand.
AGAGAACGTCTCACAGCGACTCTGTACATTTTACTCTCAATTCTTACATTTTTACTTTTTTTCCCCCCAAACACAGTTCATTCTTTCCCTCCTTTCCTTTTTTAGTTTCTTTATTTTTGTTTGTTTCTTTTTCTTTTTCTTTTGCATTTTTAAAAAAATTTATATTTGCTTTCTTCACCTTCCTCTCTTTGCATTCTGTAATTCCTTCTTTCTTCCACATCAATGCATTCCCGGACATTTCCCCTTTCTGTCTTCCTTCCTTTCTTCCTTTCTTTAAATTTTTGAGTTCTTTCTTTCCTCCTTTCTTTCTGTCTTTCTTAGTTTCTTTCCTAGACTTTTGTTTCTTTTTTCTTTCCTTTTTAGCTTCTCGTCCTTTTGTCCAATAATCTTTCTTTCTTCCTTTTACTCTAACAATTCATTTCAGTCCTTTCCTAATTGTGTTGTCTTTATTTCTAAATGTGTGTACCACTCCACTGTCTCTCCACTGTCTCTCTGTCTTTCTGTCTTTCTTTTTTCTTTCTTCCTGGCTTGCTTTCTTTCTCTTTCCACCACCTCATTTTACCCTTCATTTTTCTTTTTCCTTTTTTTCTCTCCATCATTCTTCATTCTTTTTCCTGTCCACACCTTCTCCTTTTCTTCATTTATTGTTTTGTTTCTTCTTTTTCTGTTGCAATTGTCCCAATTTAACATACAGTATTCAAAATCATATAATATTTACTCTTTCTCTCCCTCATCACTCCATCTTCCACCTTGTCTTTTCTCTGTCACTCCTCCTCTTTCACGTTTATTCTGTTCTTCTGTAGAAGGTGTGCAGGTGTGAGATGAGAGCAGGCCGTGAGTGAGGATCGAGAGAGCGACGACATTCCTGCGACTCTTTAATGGAGAAGCGCTACATCAGCTAATCCAATTAGCCTCGTTTGGAAAATTAGCCATCAGAAACGCTGCTGTGTGTGACGCGAGAGTGAGCCGACGGCCAATCAGGATCCCCGCTGAGTGTGTGTGAGAGTAAACACACGGGAGAGAGAGAGAGAGAGAGAGAGAGAGTACAGGGCTGTTCCTCTCTCAGCACTTCTACTCTCCCAACAGATGTGCAGGAGGAACGCTAACATGCTAACTCAGGGTTCTGCTAACACATCTAATAAACACACACACACTTCAGGAGTGTAATCCTGATGAGGATCCGAAGTTTATAAAACAGTTAGAGTTTATTGATGTAATAGGTACAGGGCCATGTGTGTGTGTGTGTGTGTGTGTGTGTGAGGATTCAGTGATTTTTCCTTTGAAACGGAGGCTGAGGTATTGATCAGGGTCGAGCTTTCACTGCAGAACTCAACCCTCTCTCTCTCTCTCTCTCACACACACACACACACACACACTCTCGCTCTGAGGTTGTGATGAAATATTCAGCTGGTTGCAACTCTGCTTCTCTCACACATGAATAAAGAGCAGGTCCTGAAAGAGAAGCTGCAGCTCCAGAATTAAACTTTAATCTGAGTTCCCGAGCGCTGCAGCGCTGCATTAACACACCGCCGTGTGCCAGAGCTGTACTGGAGTTTTTGTTACTGTGATGGTTACTGCGATGTCTCTGAAACAGGGCCTGAGGCGGCACTGACCCGAACCCAACCCTGTCTGCTCCACAGACTGATTATAACAAAAATCACACACCTGTACCTTTCAACAACAACACAATCGAAAGTGAGACTTTAATGTCATTACATCATCATTACATCATCATTACCTCATTTATAGACCTCTTCGAGTGACAGCAGACAATCTTTGACACTGTTAAAGCGAGAGCCAGTGCCAGTATTTATGTCTCTGTAGGTCTGCTGAACTAGCGGTGTGATCTGGTTTGCTAACTGTAAGTACGTTTGCTTAACCTCGATGCGATCTGAACGTTAGGCAACTGCTTATGTTTTACATTAAACTTTTAATTTGTCAACAGTGAAATTTAACATTTCAATGATGTAGAGTCAAATCGTAAGTGTTTATTATGAATCTCAAGACAGCTGTATTTTAGATGATATATGTACTGTAGCATTATACACCAATTGTTTTGTGGACAAGAGACGTGTGAGAGATACACGTGTTATGTTTCTGGACGCCATTACAACCCTATACCCTAGTACACTTTTTTGGATTTTTCCCTGATTTTCTCCCAGAATTTAGTCGTATCCAATTCCTCCCCGTCACTAGGGGGCTCCCACATCAAGCTTCTACTATCAATCAGTCGGGAGGGCCGCAGACTATCACGTGTTTCCTCCGACCCACGTGACGTCACCGACCGCATCTTTTCGAACTTTTTGCTCACGCACCGTTGGGGACTTTACCACTGAGTTCTCAGTTTATTTTGGCTATAACGTAAGCTGTTGCTCCATGAAACATGACATCACACATAAGTAAAAATCATTAAAATTAATGAGGGGGTGTTCGTTAATAAATTCAACACTGTAACTGTGTGATAATTTTTATTTATTACAGAAATCTTGACTTTGTGGAGGTTAGTTGATGGTGTTATAGCGGCTGTAAACAGTTGCTCCTTCACCAGCCTGTCTTTATTATTATCATTTATCTTCACGTTCATAAAATAGAATAGATGAAAACGCAGCTTGTTATGTTGCATAGAATCCACTCAGAAGCGTAAACTCCTGATGATGTTAGGAATCTGTTACCCTGAAGCCCTGGCACTGGAGACTCCTTCCAGAAAACTTCATTACATCACATGTTTTTTTAAAACTGTCAATGTGCTAGTGCTGGAATCTTTATGTCCTTATAAGGACTTCCTGCAATCAAAATGAAGAAGTAAAACGAGGCTGTTACAGCGATTGTAGAAGAAAATGAAGACCATTAATGGTTCTGTACGTGTGAGTGTTTGGGGTGTTCAGTGTGTGTGTGTGTGTGTGTGTGTGTGTGTGTGATCTCTAGCTTTCTCAGGAAGCTGTGCTTCTTTACTTCATCTTCCACAAACAGAAAGAAAGTGCAACAAATTCAGTCATTTTAAAAGCCGTCATCTCTCCTCTGCATATTTCAGGCCTGATTTGCATTCATTAAAGAGACAGTTCGTCCTCACAGGGTGCTTTCTTTTCTCTCCCTCCTTCCCTCTTCTTCCTTCCTTCTGTGTGTTTTCTCTCTCTCTCAGAAATCCCGGGAGAGCTGTGGGAAAATCCGACTGTCACTGAGCAACAAGACAAATGAATCGTGGCGTCAGACGAGTGTGGGGTACTTTCTGATATGACAGATTGAGTAGAGAGAGAGAGAGAGAGAGACTGGAGAGAAAAAGAGAGACAGACAGACAGTAAACCACAGCTAGAGAGACAGACAGACAGAGAAGCAGACACTCAGACAGACAGAGAGAGAGAGACAGACAGACAGAGAGCTAAAGAGAGACAGAGAAGCAGACAGACAGAAAGACAGACAGACAGGGAAGCAGACACTCAGACAGACAAAAAGCTAGAGGCTGAGAAAGAGGCAGCAGGCTAGAGAGAGACAGACAGACAGACCGCGAGCTGGATAGAGACAGACAGGGAGACAAGCAGACAGAGAGAGACAGTAGACAGACAGATAGCTAAAAAGAGACAGAGAGAGAAACAGACAGACAGAAAGCCAGAGCTACACAGACAGACAAAGAGCTAGAGACGGAGAGAGACAGACAGACAAAGAGCCAAAGAGAGACAGCCAGACAGAGAGACAGACAGATGGTCTTTCCCCGGATTAATAAATCTTTATAAAGACGGTGACTCGGTCCTCATTAGCGACGTCGGTCAGCGCTGAAGTGGACGCTCTGGACGTCATTCTGATTCCACCTGAACATTAACAGCTGCCTGTCACTCTGCTGCTCCGTGTGTGTGTGTGTGTGTGTGTGTGTGTGTGTGTGTGTGTGTTTCTCCTGTCCAACACTGCAAACGGAGGCCTGAGGGCTGTGTGTCATGTAGCTGTCATCGTCCAGGCTGTGCTTTTGGACATGATGCCGGTGTTACCTGTAGCTGGCGCGCGCGTGCATGTGTGTGTGTGTGTGTGTGTGCGTGTGTGTGTGTGCGTGTGTGTGTGTGAAATGACAGACAGCAAATCAAAACCAACAGCGTGTTTATTTAAAGCAGCAACACAGATCGCAATATTCACAGAACTGCTGCTTACAGAAAGCCTTAAACTCAACTCCAGCACGACACGCTGTCGCTACGGAGAGAGAGAGAGGGAGAGAGAGAGAGAGGGAGGGAGGGAGAGAGGGAGGGAGGAGTAGGAGGACAGGGGGAGCAATTAATAAAGAAAAGAACATGTGTAGAAGAGAAGGGGGAAAAAAGAATGGAAAACCAAAAGTTATAAATGAAGAAAGAAAAGAATTGAAAAGATACTGGATGAGAAAGAAAGAAAGAGGAAAGGAGAGAAACAACGGATAATAAAGAAGCACCAGTGTTGAGTACAGATATACTGTAGAAAGCTTTAAAAAGGAAAGAAAGAAAGAACAAAAGATAGAAAGAAATGGATTCAACAGAAAGGTAAAGAATAAATAAATTTGGACTAAAACAATAAAAAGCTCAAATAAGAAAGAAGAATCATTTAAGAAAGAAAGGAAAGTGTATTCAAAAAAGAGAGGAGACGAAGGATGAGAAAGAAGAGAAGATAATGGAAATCTAGAAGTCATAAATGAAGACGAAGATGAAAAAAGAAAATTAGAGACAGAAAGACTCTATCTATCTATCTATCTATCTATCTATCTATCTATCTATCTCTCTGCACAGTGAAGCAGTAGAACCTTTGAGGAATATTATGAGGGCATTCTAATAATCTGTGTTTCTCTCTCTCTCTCTCTCTCTCTCTCTCTCTTTGTCCCTCTTTCTTTGTCAAGCTAAACACGTTACCCCTGAGACACCACTGATCTGCTCCCTCCTGCTCTCCGGACCTGCCTGATCCATCCTGATGCCCTACTTCTGCTCGGAGTTCTCATCACACGGAGACACTCAGTGCTGCCGAGGACGCGTGAGCGCCGCTTAAAGCTACAGGATACGAACACGTCTGCACTCAGTGAACACAATAGAAACTATTCCCTGGCTAAAAAATTACACCTTTTGTATATTCGAGGGCCGTTCGAGTCAAACCGGGACTGGTGATTCCTGACATTTCTGGTGGAGGTGAAGGTGTAGAGAAGACTTCGGGCACAGTGCGGTGATGAGACTCTTAGATGCAATAAAACATTTAGAACGCTGCAAACATTTTAAAAAAGGCTGTATGTCTGTGAATGACGATCTCGGCCAAGGGTGCCTCGAGTTTTAAAAAACCTCGTCAGATAAATTGTCAGCAACCTGCAGAAGAGAGGCGTCTGTGTGTGTGTGAACTGTACACACACGATCGTTCACCAACACCACTCGCACATTACAGGAACTCGCACATTACAGGCTGCGAGTTATTGCCGTACAGTCCTGACCTCATTTCCACATGTTTAGAAACGCCTTTAGAGGAGTTCCTGGGAGGCCGGTTTTTCAGAAGATTTTATTCTCAGAGCTGTGTTCTGTTATTCTACACTGATATCAAAAGTCCTGTTTTGACTTGAACAGGTTGTTCCTTTGATACTGTAGCTTCTCCCAACAATAGAAGGTGGAACAGAACCAGACTTTTATCTTTGAGCTGATCTGGAGTCAGTAGTCTATTAGAACCGGCTCGGAACAATTTAAAGCACTGGAGCGGGAAACGAACCTCAGTTCTGATCCATTAATAACCGTTCCTGTGTTCAGCGTATACACGAGTCAGACGCCTCAGTCTGGGCATTTAGTCTTATTTATACTTGTAAATACATTTTTGTCTCCGAGTGCAGACGTCTGGGTCTCTCTGTGTATCACACAGTTCTCTCGGGGTTTCTTCCTCACCTTCCACCTATATATATATATATATATATATATTATTATTAAACATGTAACCTAAAATACAACTATATATATTTCTATCCCACTGTGCTTGTATTTACATTTTTATTTTGATTGCATCAGTTAATTCTAATTTTTCATTATATTTTATTTTCATCTTTTTTAAAGTGTGATTAGTTTTACTATTTTATCGTATACAGTAGTTATTGTCTTTATTGTTTATTTTTTTTGCAAAGTGTATTGTGACGCTTGCATTTGACGATCGCTCTATACATTGTTCTAAATTAACTTTGTCACCAGTCAATCATTTTATAGACACGCCCCTAAGCTCCGCCCCCAAGCTAGCTAGCTAACTCATATTTAAGCAGATTCTTTTGTTTGAACTTATCATGCATGCAGGGATCTTTTTTTTATTATTTTTTTTATTTTAATAACTCGTCTGATTACACGAGACCTCGCACCACGCTAAGACGCAGCATGTAATGAATAAACATGAGGAACATCTGGGAGGACAGAAGGAAGGCGACGAACACGTTATCGTGCCGTAAAGTGCCGGTGCGAAGAATCCAAAACGTGACAATCAGGTGGCTTTCCCTCGGCGACTCGCTGCATCCTTCTGCTCCCGCAACCTGTTTGTTATCGCAGTCAGCCAAAAGGCCGGGCGGCGGCACGGGCACGGCGAACAAAGGTGCTTTTCAAAGCGGTGAAAAGTGAGCGATCGGAGCGGGCGAGGTGTAAACAGAGCCGGAACAATGGACACGCTCAGAACCTGAAAGAACCTGCTGGAACATGTGGCGCAGGAGGAAGAGGATAATATATGAGAACATCTGGTGCAGGCAGAGAGCTCTGCCAGAAATCAGACAAAGCCATGAGACCGAGAGTGCACACACACACACACACACACACACACACACACACACACACACGCGGAGCCAGGGACGGATGCCTCACCTGGCCAGCCGCAGGGAAACTGAGGATGGATGCACACAGGAACAATAAACTCCCATAACCGTCTGGACAGAACAGGGGGAGACGAGGGACAGGTGAGGGGGGGGGAGGGGGAGCAGAGAAGGGTAGATAAATGAAGAGAGAGAAAGAAGGGAAGAAAGAAAACAAGTGGTGGATAAAAACAAGGAGAACAGAAAGGATAAATAATGAAATGATGAAGGAAAGAACGAGAGAAAGGAAAGGAAGTGACGGAATGAAGTGAATGAAGAAGGAAAGAATTTTAAAAAATGCAAGAATGAGAGAGAGAGAGAGAGAGAGAGAGAGAGAGAGGAGCCTGCAGGATTTAGAGTGTTTGATGATGAAGAAGATGATGAAGGGTGTGTGTGTGTGTGTGTGTGTGTGTGTGTGTGTGTGTGACAGATCTGCAGCTCAGAGGCCTCAGAGATATGAATATGAAAATTCAACATTATGAATATTCATGAGGGAATAAAACCAAATGCCTTTAAGCAGGACAGTCTGTGTATGTGTGTGTGTGTGTGTGTGTGTGTGTGTGTGTGTGAGAGAGAGAGAGAGTGTGTGTGTGTATGTGTGCGCGTGTGTGTGTGTGTGTGTGTGTGTGCGCGTGTGCAGGGCAACACAGATCAATACAGCCGTTACTTCATCAGCACACCTGTTTCTCTTTCTTTCTTTCCAGTTTCTTTCTTTCCAGTTTCTTCCTTTCTTTCTTTCTTTCTTTCTTTCCAGTTTCATTTTCTCTTGTTTCTTTTCCATTCTTTATTTTCTTGTCTGTTGTTCTATTTATCCATTCTTTGTGTTTCTTAATTTTAAAATTTTTCTTTTTCTCTGTTTTTTTCCTTAATTTTTTTTATTTTATTTTTCCCTTTAAACTTATCATCTTCACTTTTTCTTTCTTCCATTCATCACAGAATCAACACTGTGTTTATCATAGAAAGTTCAAATAAATAAACACAAAACAATGAAGTTAAGAAGAGAGAGAGAGAGAGAGAGAGAGAGAGAGTGAGAGAGAGAGAGAGAGCGGTATGTCACGTGACAGATCGAACGCGCCGTGCTCTTTGCTCTAACCCAGGCGTGAGGTTGCTGGTGTTAAATGAACGTCTCCGCAGTTCCGCGCTGCAGGTGATAATGTAACACCAGAGATGTCGGAGTGTCGGTGAAAGTGTCGCAGGTTTCCATCTGCAGCTCCGAATAAAGAGCTAAACAAAGCTTTCTGCTCCGAAGGTGTTTTTTTGTTGTTCAGGTCTGAAGGTTGTGAAAGTTTGCTGAAATTCCTTCTCAGGTTCGTGCAGCTCCAATCAAACATCTGTTCAGAGAGGAACCTCTGGAGAACTGGAGAAAACAATAACATGACATGGTGTAACATCATCCAACACAAAGCCAGCTCTACTCACATATCGATCATTCAGTAAGCTCCGCCTCCTGCATTAACGCTCGCCTGATCCTGAGAGTCGTAGGAGCTCGAGTCCGTCACCAGAGCTGTAACTTCACAACTCTAAATGTTCTTAGCAAGAGAAAACGTCTTGAATGTAATAAAATGTATGTAATATTTTATATAATTAAATGTACTGTATACGATAATTACTTTACTTTACTTAAAGATGAACAGTTTGACAGCAAAGTGAGATAACTCCATTCTTGCAGTTTTGAGAAGAATTAGTTTTTTGTTACATTTTTCTTCTTTAAATGAAGCAAGTTTTGTATTACAAACCGAGTCTGAGTCACAAAGGTGTAAAAAATCTTTAAATATTATGTCAAAATTGGGATATATCAGTGTGAATCTTAGCTGTTTTTGCAAAACACTATAAATCCTACAGTTTTGTCAGAATGGCAAAATCAGCCTGCAGTTGTGTTTGTGTCAGTGTAAATACTTAAATTAGTAAAAATCATAAGTTGCTAGAGTTTATAAGAAACTCGTGCTTTGACTGTGATTCAACAAACAGCAAATTAGATCAGGAAAGAAAGTGTCGAGTTTTGTTTCACACAGAACCTTTTTAATTACAAAGATTGTTAAAGAAACATAATAAACAGCACAGAAACGTCAGTTTACAGCCTCATCAGACTCGTCCTCTCAGCTTCACTTCAGTACCAGGGCTTGACATTGGCACCCGCCCACCCGCCAAATGCGGGTAAAATTCGGCTGTGGCGGGTAATAACTTTAG
>JAQMYL010000018.1:21809207-21819635 GCA_030014365.1 Clarias pachynema
TTGTGGCTAGTAAAAAGGCTGAATGGCGAGTGACTCCGGAAATCCACTAGCCACATTGGCCAGTCAGCAAAAAAGTTCATGTCAAGCCCTGTTCAGTAGTTACCAACAGAGCCGAATCCCGGTTCAGGTCTGTGCAGAATAACGTCTGTTTGTGCCTCAACCGAGCGCATGTGTGTGTGTTTGTGGTTCCACGAGGTTGGAGGAAAGTTCAGAAACTCCTCCTAGAGGACGGCTCTCTGCGTCTCTCGAGTGGTGACGTGTTACTTTATCTCTTTGTTTAATTTTCCCTCATAAATATTGGCATGAAGTGCGTCATGACTCCCAAATGCAGCAAAACCAGCACGAGTGAGAGTTTAAAACTTCCAAAAGAATATATGAGCAGTTTGACAGTAAAGTGCGATTAACGGCATTCACAGACTTTTATACATTTTGTCACATTGTTATTCTCTGACACACAAAGTTGTCAATAACAAAGAATTTTATTTGAAAACTACTTCACCACATTTTGAGCAAAGCACAACGCGTAGCTGCCTGACATTCAGAGTGAGGTGACGAGCCAACTGCATCGCTTCTTTCTCACGAAGATACTTCTTTAAATGTGGTGGTTTAAATGTGTTTAAATGATTTTTGGAGAATTTTAAAGCCAAGAAAAGGACGTGTACAGTCTGTTACTGCTACTGCCGCCACTCCAGCAAGAATGAATGACACAGATGTGTCGCTTAACGTCCATGATACATTCTATTATAATGAACAATATGCGATTTGAAAGTTGTCTGGAGGTCATGTAGTTATAAAAGCTATGTGGGATGATGTCGTGTAAACAGAAGCAGAAAAGTAATGTTACAACATTTAAAATATGCAATTTGAGATGTGATTTGTGCACAAAAGACATGAGATGCAGCACAAGGGACATACTGTACGATGCAGTGTGTGTGTGTGTGTGTTTGTGTGTGTGTGTGTGTGTGTGTGTGTGTGTGTGTGTGTGTGTGTGTGTGTGTAAAACTTTTGTGTTTGCTTTGTCTGGTTCTTTGTCTGGTCCTATTACAGTAATGTTCTAAACCACAGGGGACGAGTGATGGACATGTGTTGGTCTGTTGATGCATGAATGAATGATTGTTATACGGTGCACGTGTTCTATGATAAGGTGCCGTCTATAAGTAGAGGACGAGGCTGACGATGCTGTAGACTGAAGGTTTTATAAAGTTTCTCCTGATCTTCAACAATCTCTCTCATTAAAAAGTTTTCTGCAATATAACTCCACATTTTTTTCCTTGATATAATTTGCTGCCGTTTGACTCGCTACAGAATCACAAAGCATGAGTTTGCGATATTGTTTATTAAAACTCAAGCAACAAATTATTGAAATTAAATTGCATACTTAATAAACATATGTTTTTGAAAAAAAGAAACAAAATTCACACTGATATAACTCGAACAATTTTTATGAAATATTTTGCCATTTGTGCTTTTTAACACCTTATGACATGAAATAAATCATGCATTAAATATTTTATATTGATTTGCAATATTTCTTAGAAAAATATACATTTTTCTCAAAACTACAAAATGGATTAATCTCATTTTGCTATAATATAGTAATATGAACAGTTTTAAAGCAAAATGAGATAAATCATAAAACTGTTCAGATTACTATACGATTATTATACTATATTACTTTTTTTTGTTATAGACAGCTTTGCGTATCTGAGGAAAATAATTTGTTGAAAGTAGTTCAAGTATAAAAATTGGTGTTTATCTCATTTTGCAGTAAAACTGCTCAGATTGTAACTAAACCTGTTTTTAGACCAATATCTAAATACCAAATAATCCCAAAATTACAAAAGTCAATAAAAAGAATAGAAAAAGATAGATTTCCAGTCAATATTTACATAAGATATTTTAGAAATAAACTTGTCTAGAAGGGTTTAGTCCGACATTTTTATTAATGAATTTTAATATGAAATTGAGTTGTTGATTAATTCAATCATTGTCGCATAATTAACTGCAAATAAAACAACCCCGCCCATTACTCAACTGATTTGCATATCAGCGACATAACAATATCTATAACAATAACAATAGTTTGAATCTGAAGAGCAGAAAGTCACCTGTAGCTGGAAACCTTAAGGTTTAAAAGCCTTGCACAGGTACGGCTACATAAATATTTTAATCAGATAAATATTTAAAACATGCAGGCTTTAGTTTAATTATTTATAGATGTTGCATGACCCGTTGTTATGGCAACGTAGGCATTACAGCTCCAACGTGAGTAAAAGTCACTACTCATTCCTGACATCACATCTGCAGCACGCGGCTCCGGCCGCGAGGAAGAGTTCACGCGCCAGATCTGTTATTTTTCACGTCAAATTAAATGTGAGCTTTTACACAAGACAAAATGTTTTAGGATCAAATTTGTGTCTCGACGCTCAGCCTCCTCCTGCATGGTTTGTGTTTATTATTTATTACATATGACTATAAGTACTGCCCCCTGCTTTTGTGGAGAGGTATTGTCTTTATTTTTGAAGCTCGGTGCGTGTCAGGCCGTCGCACGTGACGGCTCGTTTTGATTGACACGTCAGATGGGTTTATTGACGAATTCATGTTTGTGAGGAGCAAGTTTAGCAGGGTAGCAAAACAGCAATGTCTCACTCGTTTCGGATCGATTGCGCTGATTTGATAGGAGGAACACACTCTCTCTCTCTCTCTCTCACACACACACACACACACACTCTGCTCTACTTCTTTCCTTTTCTCCTCGAAGGTGATCCTTCGCTCGGCTGGTTCGCTGCAGAGGTGGAATTATCCACGGGGGAATTCATCACCGCTCCACGGCTTCCCTTAATAACCTGCTAATGAGAAAGAAAGAAAGGACAGAGAGAGGGAGAGAAAGAGGCAGAAGGAGAGAGAGAAATCAGTCCAGTCGATAAGGAGTTAAACCCATAAAGATGTAGCTCGGCCCTGACCCTTCACACTCCAACGGATCCCCCGTGTCGAATTCTTATTCCCCACCAAACTGACAAAGTGTTTTTAATCTTTTCTCGCGCTCTCTCCTGGAGATTGGGGAAAGAAAAATCAATACTCGCTGGCAGCACATCCAGCAGGCGGCTGAATTACAGCGGGCAGCGCCTCGCACCGCACAAACACCCAGCCAGACCCCCGACACGCCGAGCCGGAGAGGGTCACCGAGCCATATTTACTACTGCAGCTCTCCATCACCCAGAAATAACCTCGAGAGAGAGAGAGAGAGAGAGAGAGAGAGAGAGAGATTTGAAGGGCTTAAAAAGAGAAAGGGATTGAGCGCCGGCCAATTAAAAAGAGAACACGAGGAATATGCAGTAAAAAAAAAAAAAGAAAGAGAGAGAGAAAGAGAGGAGGGGAACAATGGTAAAAGATAAAACTCGGGGAAGAAGAGAGACGATGATGACAAGAAGAGGAAATTAGGGAGATGGAGAAAGAAGAGAACATTAAAAAGAGAAAGGAAAATAGTACAGAGAGAGAGAGAGAGGGGTGAAGGTTCATAAAAAAGAGAAAGAGATTGAGAGCTGGCCAATTAAAAAGAGAACAGGAGGAAAAGGAGATGAAGAGAAAGAAGAGAGGGAGGATAAGTGTGAAAAAAACAACAAATGAGAAAGGATGATAAAAAAAGATAACAATAGGAAAAGAGAGAAAGATGGGGCAGAGAGAAAATGAAGGGAAGAGAGGAATGGAGAAAGGTCATTGAAAAGAGAGAGAGAGAGAAAGAGAGAGAGAAAGAGAGTGAGAGAGTGAGACACACACACACACACACACACACACACACACACCAGCCGGCCAAGTGACAATTGGTGTAAAGAGAACGGTGTGACAAAGAGAAGGGTAAAGAGAGGTCGAATAGAAAGAAAGAGAAAGAAAGAAAGAAAGAAAGATAGACTAAGAAGACCAAATAAGAGAAAGAAAAACAAAAAGCAAACAAAAAAGGGAAAGAGAGAGAGATCATGGAAATAATAGCAAAGGAAAGAAAGCTATTGTTATTAAAACAAAGGAAAATAGTCTAGAGAGAGAGAGAGAGAGAGAGAGAGAGAGAGAAAAGTGGGAGATGAGAAGCCTAATGATGGTACAGACTGAAATAAGGAATTCGGGAGAAAAGAGAGAAGGAGAGACCAAAACAAAGAGACGGAGGTAGAGAAAACAAGGCAATTAGCCGAGAGTGAAGGAGAGAAAAAAAACTGAGAGGATGGGTGGATAATTAGGGAGAGAGAGAGAGAAACTGTGATGGTGAAGAAAGGACTTAATTAGAAGGAAGAACTGCAGAAAATTGGAGAGAGAGAGAGGGAGAGAGAGAGGGAGAGACAGAGAGAGAGGGAGAGACAGAGAGAGGGAGAGAGAGAGAAGGTGAAAAAAAGTAAAAAAAGTAAAAAAAAAAAAAAGGGAAGAGAAAGTAGACAGGAGCGCAGTTCTGTTATTATCCCTGGTCATTTCACTTCATTAATAAGAGGAGGTGGAAGAGAGGGATCATGTGAACCACACACACACACACACACACACACACACACACGCTGAGCAGTAGGTCATTATGTGTTAATCACACCTCTCACACTCCTGCTGCTCTCACACTGATCCTCGACCTCTACGCCATCTTCTTTTTACAGAGCGCAGAGACAAAAGGACATCGCTGCTTCTGTAAAGTCAGCCATTAACTCTAACGCTAACGCTAACGCTAACACCAGCTTCCTGACGGAATGTTCCGGCGTACAAAAGACGTCTTACATATATAACACTTCACGGAACAGCAGCTCACGGGTTTGTGTATAACTAACACGCTTACTCTAATATGTTACCGTTTCCATAGCAACAGCTCGTTAACAGGGGCGTGTCCGGGCCGGGGGGGGGGTTCAGGTTCATGGAAGGAGTCTCCAGTGTCAGAGATGGAAGCTGTGGATGTTTAAAACAGAATGAGTGAGCACTTGTGTGTGCCCGCAGTTACGCACGCGAGAACTCGGGTCACGAAACTTTTAAAGAACAAATAAACAGATTTGTGGCGTCAAAGGAATAAAACATTTTAAACAAAAACACAAAAAACAACGACTAACTCTTCACAAACCGGCAAATGTTTTATGGTGAAAATTTGTGCCGAGGAAAATGTCGTGCAAAATTTCAGTTCTTTTATGAAGCGAACACGTGTAAGGGACGGCGCTCGTATGCTGAGGTTCTGCTGTATTATAATTAGGCAGTGGACACGCCCCTTCAGCTGATACAGTAGATACAGAACATGTTGTGTTATTGTATGTGTTATTAAATATTTAAATTATATATTTAAATCAGAATTAGGATTAATGTAAACGTAATGTAATATTAATGCATTAAAAAATACAGTATTTGCATAATCATAATTTTAAAAGCACAACCTGCATTTTTACAGATTTACATCTTGAATAATAATAATAATAATTAAATTAAAAAAAAAAAATAATAAAATGTTTTGTTTATTTATTGTTTTGTTTGGTTTTGGAGGAGCGAGCGTCCGTCTCTGACGGGGAGATTGTTTCAGGAAGCTGTCGCAAAAATGTCAGATTACTCAATTATGCGAAGCTCGACATCTGGCAGACAAACAATTAGTACTGCGAGCACGATAATGATGATGATGATGATGATCATCATCATCATGAAGCGAACGTGTAATGACTTTATTTTTAAATCAAAATGAAGGAATTTCCGTCGCCGCTGCTCCAGGCCTTTTTTAAACAGAAACAAATCCGTAAAAAAAACAAAAACAAAAATGATGCCTCCGAGTGTGAAGCGTCTCCTTCAATCAGGTGAAACTCGATGATCGTGCTGATTATAATAATAATAATAATAATAATATCAATAATAATAACCTTAACAGCACTTGTATTTATTTATACGCCGCCACTCAGCGCATCAAACACGCTCCGTCTGAGATCCGTAAGAGCGATCATACGTCAAACACACGGGTTTGAGCGAGGCGTGTCTGTGTTGTGGTGCTAGTCGCTGAAGCGTGCGGCTAATTAGCGCAGAAAGCAAACTATCGACAGGTGCAGGACGCTTATCGATCAGCCACGGAGCGCCGAGAGAAACGCTAAGCCGAGATCTCACTCGGCTTTAAATCACCTTTATGATGATTATAGTGCGGATGTTACGGCTCGTGAACACAACAACAACAACAACAAAACAACAACACAACAACAAGACACAACATGAGGTTTCTAACATCGACAAAAAAGAACGCTGTGGGTTTTGACTCCAGCATGCGGCCTGGAGATTGAAATAATGGTTTACATTCTAGCAGATAAACAGTAACACTTCATCATTCTCTCATGAAGAAGAAGAAGAAGTGTAAATTCCTCTGTCCTTACAGCTTTACCTCTGACACTGGAGACTCCTTCCCTAAAGAAAACATCACCACATTATACATTGGTTAAAAGTCTGGTTAAAATTTGCCGTACACATCCGTCCCCATTCCCAGAGAAACGCTAAAACCTTACACTGTACTTTAGTTCTTTAGTGATCTGGCGGTTGCCACGGTTACAGCTCTAGCGCAGATTTATTTCTGTTTAAGGCGAACAGGCTGAAATATCAACACGGTACCGAGAGCAGGAGTTTTCCACCGCGAGGTTTTAGAGTCTGAGCCAACCTGAGGTGTTAGCGCCCACGCTATTATTAACGGCTAATAAATCCTAAATCCCAAATCCCCTGTTGTGTGACTAATGAGCAACAGATGTAGAACATACATTACACTCTCCGGGAAGCGCACCACATACGTATACAGATATATATATTTTATCGCCTCTTCTGCTTTCAAACTTTTGTCCCTCGATAGATTTTTTTCTTTTTTTTATAGTTTTACACATCCGTCTTTTCAAAGCGTCTGTATTTTTAAAGAATTGTTTTCAGCCGATGCTGATCCTGAGACTCACGACACACCGGGAACACGACCGCCTTAACAGCAATAGAAGAGGATTTTTATTATTTCTTTTTGTTTCAGCAGGATCTTTTGTAAACATATCCAGCCGAAGTTTATTAGCATCCACGCTATCGTTAAGGGCTAATAACGGCCCAGCGTGCGAATGCGAACACCGCGCTCATAAACCCTCGTCCTCTGGCGTCACGACGCTGAGCTTTCCTGTGCACCGAGGCGGCTTGGGCACCCAGCGGCGGGTTTTACTGTGCGCTAATGGTTTTATATGGGTTTTAATCACCGGCGCGTTGTTAGCCAAATGCTCGACTTTGGCTGGGAGGTTAGCGAGACGCCCGGGCTCGACACATCGCAGCTCTTTACGAGACCAAGGCCTCTAAACAGCCGATAATGACAGCCATTCAGAGCAATCCAATTATGCAAAAGGGAGGTCTAAACAATTCCATCATCCCCCAAATTAAATTTCTCCTAACGAGATAAAGGCACCAATTAATCCTGAGTTAATTTCTATAGCTCATTTTCCCAGAAAACACTCGAACATGCTAATGAAGACACGGCCGATCGCCGGGGTTAACCCAGAGTTCAGTTCTGTGACATCATCGCCTCGGAGACACGCGCGGGAACGTGACGCCGCTCACATTCGTCTGCGTTAATGTTACACTTCTGTACGTCTCTGAGTCAAACGCTGCTGTGGGCCTTTTATTTAACGCCTAACGAGACGCTTTTCACATCAGTTACGTGTGGGCATGTTCTCATAATGTACTGAGATCCTTCATATCAATAACCTGAGACACGGCAACGTTCTTCAGCAACGCCTGTAATATATGAAATAAAGGATCATAAACAGTCGGAAACTTAAACTTTATGTAAAAATACAAAGTTTTCAATTGAATTAATTAAATAAATAAATCTATATTAATTAATTAATTAAATAATTTATATTTTTTGATAAAGATCAATTAACATAATATAATATAATATAATATTAGATTAGATTAGTGTATAATATTAGAAAGTGTATTATAATAATATATAATTAATGATATTATTGTGTGTTCTGTTTTTACTTTTAAAGTCTGTACACTTACAAATATTAGTGGATCTGGGTTTTAAATTAAAAAAATTATAAATAAATGTGTGTATTTATTTTTATTTATTTATTGAATTAGTTCAATTCAATAATAAGGCATTTTATGTGAATATATAAATTAGAAATAAATTGATACATGTGTAAAAACTCATAATATAAAATAATATAAATAAAAACATAAAAATAATAATCATAATAAACAATGACATTTTAGCAGCTCTTGAGTCATATCTCAATTAGCAAAATTAACTGCAAATAATTTATTTATTTTAAATGCACACATATATCTAGTATAAATAATACATCTAATAAACTAGTATACATTTTTAATAAAAAAAATGAAAAAAAATAAATGAAAATTCTTAGCAGTAATAAATAAATAAACTGGTAAATGAATAATAACCCCTGCGCTGCTCTGTACTAATCCCTGCTAGTCTCTGAATTCTGCAGACGTTGGTGTTTTTGCGGCCGGGTCGTACGCGGGGTCGTACGCGGTGGTGGCGGCGGCGGCGGTGGCAGCGTTCGGTGCTACATCATGTGGCGACGACAG
This sequence comes from Clarias pachynema, assembly GCA_030014365.1. NCBI lineage: Eukaryota > Metazoa > Chordata > Actinopteri > Siluriformes > Clariidae > Clarias > Clarias pachynema. The sequence goes on from JAQMYL010000018.1 coordinate 21,817,761, forward strand.
CAGCGTTAGCATCGAGGCCACGCTAACGCTGATCTCCGGCGTGCAGAAGGTCACTGCGGTATCGTTTAATTCACTGTTAACACCCACAGCCCTGTCCTGCCTAAACTACCACGTAACTATGGAAACAAGATCCAGACAGCGTCTGCACAAAGACAAGACGACGAAGAAGACGAAGAAGAAGAAAAAGAAGAGGAAGAAGAGGAGGAGGAGGAGGAGGAGGAGAATACATTTTCATCGAGCGGTGATGAGTCGGTGTCAGCGGGCAAACACAACTCTGAAATGACACATCGATTTCTGCAGCAGCAGGCGCTCCACATTTCAAGGGCTCATAAGATTTTTTTTTTTTTTCTGTTCCCCCTATTATTTATTTATTTCCTCTCTCTCTCCCAGCAGCTCAGTAAGTATTGGCGATTAAAGCGGCTGCTGGAGTGTGAACCCATGTGTGCGCTTGTCTCCGAGCGAGACCTCCAGAGCGGCATTATCACTGATGTGCGATATGAAAACATTATTATTCAAGCGTGGATCCTAATGCTGTTATGCTGCGGGCCGTCGCCAGCCGTAAACAGCCGGCGGAGAAATGAAACCCGAAACACTGAGCCGCATATCACACACGCCTGTAGTCCACCATTAGGGGAGCAATATACAGGAGAGAGAGAGAGAGAGAGAGAGAATCTTTAAAGGACTGAAATATCACTGCAGGTCCATTTTACACCGAAAATACACCATAGAGAGCCATGCATTAGAGCTCTCTCTCTCTCTCTCTCTCTACTGAGAAAGAGATAGACACAGGAAGGAAGGAAGAAGGAAAAAAGAGAGGGAGAGACAAAAGAAAGAAAAGAAGAATGGAGGAAAGACAGGGAAGAGTAATTAGAAGTAGAATGGATGTTAAAGAAAGAAAAGAAGGATGGAAGAAAGAAAAGGTGAGGAAGAGAGAAAGACAAAGAGAGAGTGAAGGAAGGAAGGAGAAAAAAGAAAAAGAGGAAGCGAGATGGAGAGAGAAGGAAGGAAGGAATACAGAGAGGAAGCAAAAGAGAGCAACAGTAAATAAGTAAGAAGGAAGGACAACATGAGATTGTGGAAGAGAGGGAGAGAAGGAAAGAAAAAGAGGATGTGAAAGAGCTAGAGATAAAGAGAGCAAAGGAGGGAAAAAAGAGACGATGTGAAAGGGAGAAAGAGAGACTGAGAAAGTGAAGGAAGGAAGGAAGGAAGGAAGGAGTGGTGCGAGAGCGAGCAAAAGAGAAAGAGAAAGTAAGAATAAAGGAGAAAGACTGAAAGTGAGTCGATGTCGAGAGACAAAGAGGAAGTAAAAAGAGAGGATGGGGAAGAACGAGAGTGAGAGAGAAAGAGGAAGGATGAAGGAGACAAAGATAATGTCAAAGTGAACAAGAGAAAGAGAGAGAGAAGGAAGAAAAAAGAAAAGATGTGAGAGCTTAGTCATATACAGTAAGGAGAGAGGGAGAGAGCAGAGGACAGACGTGGAAAAGAGAGTGAAAGCAAGAAACAGAGAGAAAGAAGGAGAAAAAAAGAGGATGGGGAAAGTGAGAGAGAATAAAAACAAAAGACAGATAGACAGAGAGAGAGAAAGACAAAGAAAATTATTATTATTATTACTATTATTATTATTATTATTATTTTCCCAGATGTCTAAGAGACGCGTCGGTGAGGAGCGTCCTGGTGTTCAGAGTCGAGACACGCGGCTCCGTCAACTTTTATTGATGATGATTTTAACTGATAATTAAAATCCATTTTACTGGAGTTTTTCAGTAACGTCTCGAGCATCACCGCGAGTCACGGGCTAGAAAATACAGTGAAACCTCGGATTACGAGTAACGCGGTTTACGAGTGTTCCGCAAGACGAGCAAAGATTTTTAATAA
>JAQMYL010000018.1:21843998-21861773 GCA_030014365.1 Clarias pachynema
TAACAACTAACTGTTGTTTTTCTTGTTGTTACGTAATTACCTAATTCCATACGTGTTATTTTATAGTTTTGAAATCCCCAGTATTGTTGTCGAATGTAGAAAATAAATCACTAAACAAAAACAAAGAAATTTGCAAGTGTTCTAAAACTTTTGAACAGTAGTGTAGGTTTAAAAAAACAAAACAGGAATTTCATATTTTCATAGAAGTTAAACAACATTGAAGGTAAAAATAAATGATTAAACATTATGATGTGATGTCAGTTTAAACTTATACTGTAAGTGTAAGAGGAATAAAACACCTGAACATGTGAACTTTATGTTGTCTTTCTGTACAGACCTTCGATCGTTTCTGTTAATTTAGAATGTTAATCTGTTTTGTCTCAGCTAGTCAGCTAATTAGGTTTCTTAGTTAGTTAGCTAGTTAGTTCTTATTAATTTATGTTGTAAATTTCTGTTGCATGTAGCACTCTGGTCCTGGAGGAACGTTGTTTCGTTTGATTGTGTACTGAACTGTATATGGTTGAAATGATAATAAAATCTTCATCTTCATGACACCACATCATCACTTCTCACTAAAGGTGGGCCTGGAGCACAAATTCCGTACTTTGATTCATTCACTAATGATGAGTAAAAGCAGAGATTCCCTACAGCAAATATCACTCAAGTAAAAGTAGACGTCCTCCATTTGCCGGTGTACCAGAGTAAAAGTACAAAAGGACTCACCTTTAAATTTACACAAGTATCAAAATACAGGACGTGTTTCAGCTCACAGTGGCCTTTCACATAGTCAAATCTCTCTCTCTCTCTCTCTCTCTCTCTCTCTGCTTCCTGATTGTGAACGTGTTGTTTTCCTCGCTGTCTTTAACCAGTTCCGCTTCTGATTTCTAACACCTGTAACGTTATTAGGCGATGTCATGCAGTTACACACTTTCATTTCTCTTCTGCTTCACAAACGGCTTTACTGAATTAAAATGATGCATTAAAAAGAGCAAATAGTTTTCTTTTTTATAATCCAAAGTTATAATCCAGAATAAGAATTTAAAATAAAATGATAAAAAATCTCATTAACAGAATATTATAGTTATTTACTCAAAGCCAATAGCTTAGCTCGGCGAGCTACAAACATACACATGAACAAACAGACTATAATGAGGTTTATTTCTTGATAAATGTGACCATTTGCAAACTGATATGTTTATTATGCAGGAATGAAAGTAGTTTTAAATTCTTATCTGTAATGTAGGCAAAGGGTGAGGAATAAAAAATAAAAAAATCCACGGAGGTAGTGGACAGTCCTGTAAATCTCATAGGTTTATCTTTATATTTCCACTTAATACCGCAATAAAGTTGTCTTGATGTTTGATATTTACTTGATATTCAAAGCTTCTTACCCTCAGCTAACTAACTGTCCTGGGGTTGAATCTTATATAGTGTTAAATGGAAAACAAGTGCACTATGTAGGGTGTGCAATCCCTTGTCCCACACAGCAAGTAGTGCCCTTGATCAGGGGTTAGAGAGGGATTTGGGATTCAGCCTCACAGTCACGTTAACTAGCAGTAACGAAAGATCCAAACACAGCATGGATGGACGAGATGTTTCAGGCAATTCAGAACAAGTTCTGAGTATTAAGGAGACGGCGTGTTGTTTACAACGACAACGTTATCAGATGATGAAAGTGTTGAGAATGTGGGTTTTGGCAGGCAGCCGCTCTCTCCTCAGTACTGCAGATGGCCACTGAAGTACCAGATCTACTTTCTCTCTGTGTTTCATGTGTTTGAACAGAAAAATGATTTGCTTTTTTTATTTTTCAACCTGAAATGTTTTAGAAAGGCAACAATATGACAAACTCCCCTTTAACTTTAGAAGGCAGTAGCTAAAAACTAAAGATGCTAATTATTTGCCTAAAAAACCAGTTGCACTATAAAATATATTTTGTAATAAATTTAAATGTGCAATATTTATTTTGTCCGTGAGTACAGACAGGATTTAGTCTTTTATATCATAAAATATATGAACAATTTCCTCAGCTGTGTTAATAAACTGCTCGGGAAGAGATCTCGTGATGTGCGGACACTTTGCACCGATCGTTAATCAGACTTCGAGGGAAAAGTGCAAACTGTAACACACATCTTGTGTGACTGCGGCTTTATTTTGTTTATGCATGAGGATGTCTTGTTATTCAGCTCCGGTATGTTCCTGAACATGTTCACGCTACTCTAAATTTAGCAGTGTATACCTGTTCCCAGATTGTTTATCTTGACTGTGTGTTTATTCCAGGGTGAACGGCTGTGTGTGTGTGTGTGTGTGTGTAAGACAGCGGCGTCGCCTACACGTTGTTCTGCTAATACACGGAATCGGAGGCTCAGATACGGCATCTGCTCGCGCTGTCACTCAAGCCGGCTCTCCCTCGCCTCGTTCCACCTGGTGACACGCTCTTTTTTTTCCCTCGTAATGTCATGTTTCAAATCACGCAATATAAATATTTATAGAGCGGTGACAGCGAATTGAATAAGTCACAGACTCGTACAGACTTCAGCTGCTGTTATTCTCACACGTCAAACTCCGCGGTGAAAAAGTCTCTTTACAGCCAGATGCTTCTCTTACAAACAATATGTCAATATATACAACTCAGAACGCGCACTTATGAATGATGCAGGGCACAACGTATTGTTACACGTGTACATAGTCACGTTTGTCATTTTTATTATCAGGTGCATGTAGGGAGACACGGTCTTAAAATTTTGTGACAAAACGTGTTACTTGTATTTGTTTCAACATGTTTATGTTCTCGTTAGCTGTTCTTATAAAGCTAGTGCACAAACACATCGAAACATGTAAATAAGTGCAAAAAAAATATTAAAGGTGCAATTAGTAATGTTTAGCGCCCTCTGCTGGCTGTCAGTTGAACAGTTGCTAAGTTGGAGGTAAAACTTTAATGAAAATGTTTTATTCTAGCTTTTCTTTTTAATGGCTTGTGAAACTTTGCCTGCTTTATGATTTGCTGTTTAGGAAAACCAGGCTGTTTTAAGAAGGGGAGGAGTTATTTTTTGGCGATGAACGCATGCAAACAGATGCTTAAAATAACAAAAAATCTCAAAAAGCATTTTAGAGCAAATTACTTTTTGAAATTATTATTATAGATGTCCTTACTATTGTTAGATTAATAGATTTAATAGATTTAAAGGTAACAATCTGCACCTTTAAAGGGGAACATATTATGCAAAAATCACTGTTTATTCATGTATAGATGTTCAAATTAGCATGAGTGTACAAACAACAAATTTTGGAGGAAAAAATAACTTCCTTGCTTTTTGTCCTCTTTCCATGTATGTCTTGGCCAGGAAGTTAGATTCCCCCCCCCCCCCCATAATGTGACCTCATATAAGAAGAGCTCCTCCCACTGGTTGTTGCTCAGCTCTGCTGTTTTCTGGAGGGGCGTGGCTCAATTAAGTAGCTCATTAATATAGACACTGAAAAGGCATGTTCGGAGAAGGAGTGAAACAGAGGGAGTTTGAGGCATAGATGTCGTAAGTGAACACCCCACCTCCGGCTCCGGATTAGAGTCTGACGTCACCAAGCAGTGAGCACTTTCCTCGCTCCCTAGAGAAGCTGATTGAGAGGTTGTTTGCTCATTAATTTGTAGATTCAAGTGAAGGCAACATTTCATATTACGTCAAACGTTCCCAGTAATTAATTTGCTGACTCGACAATTGTCAAATGCAGCGTTTTAAACGCGTCCAGCTCGCTCGCGATGAATGGATGGAATTTCGACGTCCTATAATTCACAGGTTGAAGTTTATCCAATGCGGAGTGAGTCGGAGGGGGTTGTGCCAGGTTGCTCACACTCGAGGTAATCCGCTGCCTTGGCCAATCAGAAATTAACAAATCGTTCATTCAGACCTGACAGTTATATAAAAATACAATCAAATAAAAATGAAAAAATATATATACCCCTTGATCTAATGCATCATCTGAGGGGTGTTTCAGCTGGAGCATTAACACACACACACTTTGGTGGAGCTTTGAGTCCTGCATTAACTTTAATTTGAACTTGTGAATTATATACTTTATTTATATGCTGCTTCTATATCCTGTAGTTGTTTGTTCTTAGCATTGCACGAGTAATATCAGGTCAGTTCTCACATTCTCACCGACTGTATATAAGATATACAGTGTGCAAAAACACATCTACACACTTCTCTTTGTGTTATTGTCCCTACTGCTGCTCTATCTATCTATCTATCTATCTATCTATCTATCTATCTATCTATCTATCTATCTATATTGTTAAAGAAATAGTGAAATATGGCACCTTTAAATAAATGACTTCTTTCAAAAAAATGTTTTTTAAAGGTCTGTTTGTGTGAGGGAAGACTGCGTTAAAAATGAAAGCTCTAGTTTAAGCGTTTTAGGAATTAATTATAAGAAAATGTAATGCGACATTAACTTCATTTCATTTCATTTAAATGCAGAGCAGTTTAGTGTTCTTGTCTTTTTTTTTGGTGAACACACAGCATGATAGTGTGCACAATATAATAATAAAAAAAACATTAGCAAAGGCGTTGTTGGAATCTATCTGATAGATCATGGAGGGAAAAAATTAGCAAAAATAAATTATTCGTCACATTAAGCTCGCAGAGTGTCTAGAGTTGTTTGTGTGTGTGTGTGTGCATGTGTGTGTGAGAAGTGAGAAGTGAGGAGTGTTAGATCTATCCCGGGTCATGTCGAGCATTGCTCAGGTTTGATACGGATATTATTGACCTTCCCGTGTAGTGTAGAGGTGATGTATGGAGGCAGGTAATGAAGGATGGCTTCATAAATAATCAGGTAGCAATGGAGGACTTCTTCCTGTGACAGACGGCCGTGTCACTTTTCCACATAAAACACAACGCAGTATTTATGCCGTGTCAGGAGCGTTTATGACGTCCTGCATATGTAGAGCGAGAGACGTATGTCACGGTTATCTCTGTACGCTCGCTCTGAGCTCGCCGCGTCTAAAGATATACGGGTATGATGTTAGAACTCATCGCAAGATTATTATATAATAAAACAAGAACCGGCCTAAGGTCTGTATGACTATAAATCCTTACATATGTATATATTTATATACACATACATACGTAAATGCTAAGAGCGATATTTAGGAGAACGCGTACACTCTGTAGCCGCGTAGTGAGGCTGGATTGGAGCTCGGGGTCATTAGTATGCCTGCTGTGTTCATCACCAAACTCTCAGGTGAAGATTTCTTTCTTCATTAATAAACATAAGCGAAGGGAGCACGCTAACCTTTTCATAAGGGATTACGGAGGGAGGAAAGTAAAAAAAAAAAAAAAAGAAGCAAAACAAAACATCTGCCCATGTGTCAAAAAAAATCATTTCATATTCCGAAGATGTTTGGCAATAAAGGCCTCGGTCTCATCACGGGAATAATAAACAGTCGGTTATGAGTTTGTCACCGAGCAGAATTTTTTTTTCTGTCGTTGTCGTTGTTGTTATTGTTCATTACTTTAATGAAACTATGTTCTTTCTTAGCTCTTATAAAGCCTCAGTCGCTAGCACACAATGTAATCCTGTTTACTGTTTACTGCATGAGAATTTTAGAAACATTCCCCGAAAACAATAAAGAGGACACGGTTTTTACATTTTATTTGCTTTTTTTTTTTTTTTCCCATCTCTCCCTTTTTTTTATTTCTTTATTTCTTTTATTTTTTTCAATGCCCCTACTATTCTCCCACCTCTGAGAACATTAAGTTATATTTTATAGCCAATTAAAGCCACTCCTAAGAGAAGGAGAGAAAAAATACAGAAGGGAAGAAAAGAGGAGGGAAAAAAAAGAAAGAAAACAAAAGCAAATGGAATGTTTTAAGTAATGAAAACAGTGAAGCGAACTCACCCTCCCTGTTCAGAGAACAATATTAGGAGTTTATTAGCAATATTTAAAGTTGCACTTTTATTGACTAATAAAACCACGACTAAGAGAAGAAGAGAAGGACACGATGTGCAAAGAAAAAGAAAATATTAAATAAAATGAATAATTTACTGTATTTTGTATTGATGATGTCAATTATTTAGTTGTGACAAATATGCAAAAAAAATGTAATGCACTGTGTGTATATATATATATATATATATACTAGTATAGACACACTGACACTGAGAATGAGACAGTACAATATTACTTACAATCTAATTACACTTAGCATCAATGCTAACCCGAATCCCGCCGCGCCTGTCACATTGAGGAACGTTGAACTCGTGCCGCGTTTGAAGATTTCTACATCAGACTCATGCGGATCGTAGCGCTGGCTTTATGTGGAATCGTGTACGACGTTAGCATACAAGGCGTAGTTAGCGTGGAGGAACCAGTTAGCTCCTTTTCTTTAGCCTGTTAAGAGCTCTGTTTCAGGTTTTTATTACACTGAAGTGTGAACCCTGAGTTAAATGTTATATCGGACAGAAAGGTTACATTATTGGTATTAGTTAATGTGAGCACAGACAATGTGTGTTACTCGCTAGCTAATCCTGCCGCGTCGCTCCAGATAGCTTCAAGCAGAACATGTTTAGATCGAAACGTTTTCTCGGATAATTCTTTATCCCAGTTCAGTTGTCCTGTTTGTTTCCCCTGAACCTACAACCTGCTGTTGTTGCAGAACACATTTAATCCTAAATCTGCTAGGTGATTAAGGGATTAGTGTTTTGTGCAGTCAGCTTCTTTTGATGGTCAACAGCGCCACCTGTTGCCTGTTGTATTAAAGCACAGGATATATTTATTGACATGATTATAATCATCATTATTATTATTAGTAGTAGTATTAGTAAATATTGAGCTGTAAAGTTGATAGAAAAACAAAACTACAAAATTGACAAAAAAATGTAATAAAATAATAAAATAATAATAATAATAATAATAATAATATGCTAATACAAAAACATAAAACACTGACAATAAAATAGGATTTATTTAAAATAGGCTTTTATTATATTATAGATATATTACACCTTTAAAAATAGGTTCATTCACATTCTAAAAATGGTAAAACTGATATAACCAGAAGATTTACATTAAAACTGAAAATTAATAAAATATTCTCAGCTTAGTTATTTTCCACTCAGTAATCCAAGTGGACAATAAAAAAACATATTTATATATATAAAAAAACATAAAATCTATTTTTGGCCAGTCAGGGTGGTTTGGTGATAAACAGCTCCTCCTGGTGCCTGTTAAGTTTAAACACAGGCTTATACACAGGTATAAGGTTATTATAATAAATAGTAAATATTATTTGTGCTTTAAAATCTACTATGCATATTTGTCTAATAGAAAAATAACATCTGCAGTGTTATAAATAGCAAGAATTTGGAATCCAAATATACAGGCATAAAATAAATCATGTATTCATTCATTCATATCCTATATACAGGGTCGCCGGGGGCCTGGATCCCAGGAGACAAACATACATGAACACACACACACACACACACACACACACACACACACACACACACACATATAATGGGCAATTTGGATACCAATTAGTCTAATCTGCATGTCTTTGGACTGTGGGAGGAAGCCGGAGTACCTGGAGGAAACCCACCAAGAACAGGGAGAACATGCAAACTCACACACACACACACACACACACACACACACACACACACACACACACACACACACACAGAGCCTTCTTCAAAATGATGTGACAATCCTCCTGCTCATACAAACACAAAAAACAATATATTGATTTAAATGTTCGAAGACACTTTTTGTTTAGAAAGACTGTATGTGAAGAGGCGCGAACGATCATGAATAATCCTGTAATTCACACCAGAGGAGACAAAGACCTGCATAATGAGCTGCATAATGAGCCTTTCAGTCAGGTATGTGACTCAGAGGGAAGTGCTTACGTCAGGACAATATTTTATAGATTGTTTGTAGTTTATTTAGATTATAGTAAACTAAAAAAAGCAAAAAATGGAATAAGAAATAATAATGTCTAGAACATACCACATTACAGACATTTAACAACTCGCTGGAATATCCTCGTCATCTGAATTTTTTAAAAAGGTAAATTCTTCCTCACTGTCCAGAACCATGTGCAGTTTCCTGGCGTGTACAGCGCGCCGTCTTACAAACGCGCAGGAAAGTCACTGGATCTGTGTGTAAACGTGAAGTTTTTTATGGCGTTGTAGAGGTTTGTCATTATTCACTGAATTTATTTTTATTTTAGCGACACATTTCAGAAGCATATTCACCGAGACTGAGAGCGCTGAAAACTTTTCCTTAAATGTACAAAAGTATATAGTTTTGTTGATCTAAAAGTAGAATATTTACAGATTCTAAGGATGTACTAGACTTAGGTGTACGATTAAAAATGACGGAGCATTTTAAGGTCATTTAGCTGTTATCAGAAAAAAGAATCTCGCCTGTGGAATAGTCGACCCCAGAGGGTCATTAAGCGGTTACCTGGCTGCTAATCAACTCGTTACTGTGCGCAGACGGCTGTAATTGTAAAAGTGCACTTCAGTGATTTCTATGACCTTTACATGCACAGGGTTATGTTTCAAAGTCACACAAGAACCGCCATTATATACACGTCTTTCATGTCTATGTGCAACACACACACATACGACTACTCGGCGAGTGATCAAGAGCGACAGAGATTAATTCGGGTTTTTTCCACGTTACCGATACACCGCCATCATAAACTCGCTTTGACCTTTTCTACCACATACCTCTAAAAGTCCAGAGCTTTTCAAGGGGATGCACTATGCACTTACAACACCAATAAATCCCACAATTTTCAATCACGTAATGTGATAAGCAATAAGCGATCAGACTTAGTGAGAAACAAACACACAGGACAGTTCGTGTCCTACAGTCCTGCAGGGTAGCACTGAGGCTCAGATCACATGACATCATTTTAGTGCTTCTTTATTGAATGGAGAGGTTTGGGGTTTTTGATTTTTTTACACGAAAATTGCATGAAATTGTTTTCGCTCACTCAATTCCTCTCCCTCTATCAATATCTTAGACGAGCTCACACAGCCTGACAAAGCGCTACAAAACCCGACCAATCACAGACTGGAAGGAAGCCAATTCTGAATGGCAAAGAAACAACTGATCAGAATGAATTGGCATCCAGCATTTCTTCTTCAACAAAGAGATGTTGTGAAAGCATGAAGACTTGAGCGATGCAAAATACAATTATACAGAATACAAATGTGAAAAGGTTTTAGCTCAAAAACATATTTTAACGTCATACATAGTCAAATTTGTGTTCGCACATGCATACCCACACATATACATATACAAACACACACACACACAGTAGCTGATATTGGGACATGTAATAATATCCTAAATCCTCCTTCAAATGTCTTCTCTTTTTATATTCGCAGCCTAATAACGTAGTTCTCTTAGACGTGATGATGATGATTGTTTACTTAACCTCACATTGGTATCACTTAGCCAGACAACCCTGGACTCGTGAGAACTGGGGGCAGGACAGCTGCGTTGCCCCCCATGGGCATGCCTAGACCTGGCTATGGACCAAATCATAAAAAAAAAAAAAAAGTAATTTAACACACTACGCAAGACCTCCTTTCTCATCCTCAGGTACCACCAAACAGATTCCACTAGAGGGCGCCATCTTCACACAGGTCATTTCATTTCACACCTCCACCTAAGAAAGCACCACATCTCAGATCACATACCGAACATTCATTTTATTTGCCTCATGGACAGAAAACTATGAAAGTCATTAAAATGGTGTGATGTAACGAGCTGTCAGTCATTCAACAGAAAAAAGCATCAAATGTTTGTTTGGACAGAAGAAAGTTGATAGTTAAGTGCTTAGTTATTGGCTCTAGTCCTTTATTTTACATATTTTCCTTTATACTTTACATATTTTCATAACATATTTTTCATAGAAAACATTAGTTGACTCATTTTACTGCTGCACCGTGTGATAAACTGGTTCTGTAAGTCTTTACACAGAAAAACATTGCTAGCCAATTAGGTTTAGTGACTTACTGTACACCCAGGGGGACGTTAATTTAGGGTAATTGGCTAATTTAGCCAACTTTAGTTACATTGCAGAAACAAAATGTAGGTAACTTCACAGTTCTAGTTCAGTTAGAAAAAGTGAAACTAAAGTGATTTTCATAAACACAGAACAGTTCTGCACTAGCGTTCACCAGCTATCTTCATAATTAGGTTAGCTAACCTGACACCAGCTCTGCACCACTAGATATGTGACGTAGTAGATAAAAGATAAAGCTGCGTTTGTATATTTATATTCTGTTTTTGAATTCAGAAAGTAAGGTTTTATATAAAGCAGCTATTTTTAATGTAAAGTTGGCTAACTTAGCTTTATGCTAGCTAACCATATGATTTTGTTATGTTGTTATAATGTTTGTTCTCTAAATGGTGCTAATTGGTAATTGAAAATAGTTTAAACCTAAAAACATCAATTTGTACCTGTTGTTAAAATGTAAACTTATTAAATATCAGTTGAGAATTTTATTAGCCAAAAGGCATTCAGGGTGACTTTGTGAGTTTCAGTGACAAAACACACCAAAAGCTAATGATTAATCATTCCTGCATCTCTGATCTAATTCTGTTGGTTATGACATCAATGAGTGAGTTGTTTAAAAACCATCTGTTGATAATGAAAAAAGGAGCTGATAATGATAAACTTAAGGGAATGAGGATCAGGGTTGCCAGATTGTGATTTGTTCTCCAGCAATCCAGCTGACATGACAAAAAAATAAAATAATAAATAAAATAAAAATATTAAATAAAACCAAAAAGGGACTCCCCTGAGTAACGTACCCTATTCTGATAACAGAATTATATGCCTTGAGTTAGTGTTTCTTAGTTAGATGCTACCTGGATTTCATTGGATTTGTACATGTACTTTGTACATTGAAAGTGAAGCTGAATCTAATCTCATCTAATCTAATCTAATCTCATCTAATCTCTCTCTCACTCATCGTCTATACCGTCTGATCCTGTGTACAGGGACATGGAGGGCCTGAAGCCTGGTCACAGGAGACGTAGGGCACGAGGCAGGTACACCGAGGACGGGGTGCCAGTCCATTGCAGGGCACACACACACACACACACACACACTACGGGTAATTTGGGGACACCAATTAGCCTAATCGGTATGTGTTTGGACTGTGGAAGAAAACCGGAGTACCCGGAGGAAACCCACCAAGCACTCATTGAGAACCTGCAGACTACACACACACACCCTAGACAGGAACTGAACCCTCGACCCTGGAGGTGTGAGGAGACACGAACCACTACACCACTGTGTCGCCATAATCTAATCTGAATGGAGATAAGATGAGATAATATCATATCTGGCAACCATGTGCAATTCTGAGTAACAGCGGTGTGATGCGTTGTACCACCACCAGGTGGCGCGCACTCACCATCCTGTATTTATACCATACACTTATTAAATCAGTAGTTGTTTTATTTCACAAGTTGTTTTATTTCGTCGTGTATATATATATATATATATATATATATATATATAATTCACTTTGTTCGGCCTTTTTTTTTTTTTTTTTTTACATATAAATGACAATTTTGTGTTCCCTCGTTCCCTCAGCGTGTCGTTATGCTGAGAAGAAGAAAGAAAAGCAATCTCGCGCTGGTGGGCGGAGACTCCCAGATGCTGAGCACCAATCACTTCCAGGCTCGTGCCTTTTCTCCGTCTCGGCGCCGGCCAATCAGAAGCGGCGCGGTCCCCGCGCGTGTATATAAATGAGCAGGAGCGCAGCGGGTTCCTCAGAGAAGGCGAGCCGGAGCCGAAGTGTGATCTCTCAGGCAGACTTGGGCCGGTTACTGGGCTTGTTCTGACTCTCACTCCTGATTCTCACTCCTGCACAGGTACATCATACTTTATATCATATACTTCTACTTATTCTAATGTAAGAGCATGTTTATTGTGGGCACTTTTAATTGTGGTCGACTTGTTCCCTATTATGCAAGTGTTACATTGTTATTTTTTTTTTATTTAAATAAGGCTGTATTTGTTTTATGCATATAATATATATAAAATCTTTAGATGCAATGAAGCTCATGATGCATCTTAAATGTTGTTCATAACAGACACCCTAAAAAAACAACTTAAGATGCTAAAAAAAAAAAAAAAAGCCTTTCTTCCAAATTACAGCCCTGCCTAAATGCTGGAAGTGTACACTTGTTTTTTTTTTTTATATATATATATACATATAATTATTTTATATGTATCAGGGTTCAAAGTCATCTCTTTTTTTAATCAGCTTTTTTAATGACTATATTAATTGAAAAATAAAAGTTGTTGACCGATGAAAGTGCATCATCTGTTAAAATTATTCATCCAGATTAGAGTTTGTTGTGCTCCTCAAAAGCACGGAAATATGATCTCGAGACATGTCGCTGACGATGGCCTCATCATTCTACATGCATGCCTTTATCCCTGGCACGTCTTCGCTCGTCCATGTTGTGATGCAGGGTTTCACCAGTGCCGTTACCATGACAACGAGACGGAGCCACCGGAGGTGTTTGCACACTTGTGAAAGGGTTTTGCAGGGAAAATCTCTTTGGCACGAGTGTGTGTAATAGACGTTGTGCTTGCTGTGTGTTTAGGTGCTTTACAGTAATAAACATGGCAACATCAGCCAGCTCGCAGCTCAGCAAGGTGGTGAAGCGACAGTACATGGAGCTTCCTCAGGGGGATAAAGTGCAGGTGATGTACATCTGGATCGATGGCACGGGGGAGGGACTGCGCTGCAAAACCAGGACGGTCGACTCCGAGCCAAAGAGCATCGAGGGTAAGTCAATATGCGATTATAAATCTATATAATACAGTGTTATATAATCATGCTTACACAGAACTAACGAGCCAAGAGTTGGATACAACTTTTAACCTTGACCTGCTAATCCAATCAAAGATCAGAACAGGCGATTAAATGTTTCTCAGTGATTTTTTTAATATGCTTTTATGGTTGGACTGTCATTTTGGCTTCCTTGAACATCCCGTCTCTGCTCTGATTTAAAATGATGAATTGCATTCAATCCTTTTGAACATGGTGTATCTTCAGTTACCTTTAAAACAACTTGGAAACTAAATCTTAGCATTTGTCTAGCTTTTTGAGCAGAAAAACAGGGAAACGAGTTTGAGGGGGAAAAACTGTTGCATATGCATTAAAACCACACCATTTATCGCTCCAGATCTTCCTGAGTGGAACTTCGATGGCTCCAGCACCTACCAGTCTGAGGGCTCCAACAGCGACATGTATCTCATTCCCTCGGCCATGTTCAGAGATCCGTTCCGCAAAGACCCCAACAAGCTGGTCCTGTGTGAAGTCCTGAAATACAACCGCAAACCAGCTGGTAAATACGAGATCCCTTCTTTTTAAAAGTATGCCACATTATAAATCGGGCTACTGTAAAGGTCACGTTTGTCCTCCACCCAGAAACCAATCATCGCTTGACGTGTCGGAAGGTCATGCAGATGGTGCAGGATCAGATCCCGTGGTTTGGCATGGAGCAGGAGTACACCATCCTAGGAACAGACGGTCATCCTTTCGGCTGGCCTTCCAATGGCTTTCCTGGTCCTCAGGGTACGGCGTCTCTGTCCGCTTTCACACGTTCCTCATTGACGTCGGTGTTGGAGCTGGTGCTCATGGTGTGTTTACTTGTTCCTTTTCAGGACCTTATTACTGTGGAGTCGGAGCAGACAAGGCATACGGCAGGGACATCGTCGAAGCTCACTACAGAGCGTGTCTGTACGCTGGAGTCAATATCTGCGGCACGAACGCGGAAGTCATGCCAGCGCAGGTACGCCGGGGTCGAATGCAGGTTACAGCATGGGCTCTGTAGCAATGCTGAGTCACATGGGAACATGGGTAGACTGATATGGGTACTGATATTAATACATTTTAAGCAAGATATTAATTAAGAGCCCTAGCAAGGTTTTTATCAGAAATTATTCTAATACTTGGGCATCCAATCAGGCAGAAGTTTGTGTTTGGGGGGGAAATACTCCACAAATCAGGACTCTGGGTTGCTGATCAGAAGGTCTCAACACTGCCAGGATGCCCCAGTTAGGGCCCTTAATCCTGTCTACTCCAGGGGTGCTGTACTGTGGTGCTGTATTGTATACATGACCAATGAAGACTGCTTCTTCTGTTCCAGTGGGAGTTCCAGGTGGGACCGTGCGAAGGCATCGATATGGGAGATCACCTGTGGGTGGCTCGTTTCATCCTGCACAGAGTGTGTGAAGATTTCGGCATTGTCGCCTCCTTTGACCCCAAACCCATCCCTGGGAACTGGAACGGCGCGGGCTGTCACACCAACTTCAGCACTAAGGAGATGCGGGAAGAAGGCGGGCTCAAGTAAGTGTAACACTCTAAAGCAATTGGTTCTGGATACTGAATGTGTGACCGAGTGATGACGCTAAATTGTCAGAATATTTCATGATCGCGTCCAAGACACTTTTGCCAAGTATCGTAGTTGTATCATCTGCAGGAGATGAAATGGCAATTATCCAGTTTTGTTTTGATAAACAAGATTCCTAAATAACGTTTTTTTTTTTTTTTAATAGGTGCATTGAGGAATCTATCGAGAGACTGGCTAAGAGACACAGCTACCACATCCGCGCCTACGACCCTAAAGGAGGCCTGGACAACGCTCGCCGCCTGACCGGCCGCCACGAAACCTCCAACATCCACGAGTTCTCCGCTGGCGTCGCCAATCGCGGCGCCAGCATCCGCATCCCTCGCACTGTTGGACAGGAAAAGAAGGGATACTTTGAAGACCGTCGCCCGAGCGCTAACTGCGACCCGTACGCCGTCACCGAAGCCCTCATACGCACGTGTCTGCTTAACGAAGACGGAGACGAACCCTTGGACTATTAGATCTTTTTAAATCTCACTACTTTGAGGACTGAGCTTCATTCCACTCATCTGTTAAACGGCCGTGAGGCAGATTTTAGTACTGTATTCTCTTGTTTTTCTTTTATTTCTGTTTTATTAGAATGTCTCTAACCATGCGTCATAGCCATAACCATGGTTTTTCTTAAAGAAGTTGGCTGGTCAACTTAACATTTAAGGATGAAACTTGACTTTAACCCGGGGACGTGATGTTGCGGCGCATATCTCACCCTTCTGTGTTAACCCCCCCCCCTCCCCCCCCTTAAATTTTAATATTATCTTTGGTCTGTCCTTTTCTTTCCATGATCGGATTCCTTGACTTTAAACCCCCCCCCCCTTCCCCCGCGTCTGTCTTCATGATGTTGCTTTTGATGAAGAGAATGGAAAAAGGGACTAAAAAGATGAGACACACACATGGGGTGTGACGGACTTGAGCTGCTGAGGCTGCGCAATACACTTCATATCACCAGTAGCTAGCTTGTGTACATGAGTTGCTATAACGTTTCAACTGTGTAACGTTTTATTGTTACTAACTAAAGTGGTGTTCAGTGACATCTGACTATTTTGTACTAATTCAGGTTATATGGTACACACTCGACTCTCCTGAATGGTCGTACCACTTGTTTAAAAGCGGGGAGGGAGAATCTGAGAGTCAAGAAAGCTTTGGATGCATCGTGCTGTATGACATCCGTTTGGGTTTTGGGGTAAAATCCTGAAGTTGCTGAACCTGTGTTTTGCTTTCTGAAAAAAACAATGTATTTTTACCACAAACCACTTGACTTGTGTTTTTCCTCCTCTTGATCCTGTGTAGTTGGATTAAAGATTAGCCAAAGGATTACCTCTGCTTATAAGCTAATTATAAAAGTGTGGAAATGCAAAACATTCTTATGTTTAAGCAATATCACGCGAGAGGGATTGCCGAATGCTATACTGTATATACACCAGAACCCTCATCAACGATTGATATTGCATTTATATAACAGTTCCACAAACACTTTTATTATTATCAGGGTGTGATTTTTGTTTTTCTGGTGGAATTTTTTTCCTAGTTAACTCAGTTATCTTAACATGTGAAAGTAGTTTTAAAAAATCTTACTGGTACTATCTAGTCAAAAGGTGAGGGGAATAAGGAGTTGGTGGACCGTCTTGTTCCCAAAAATCAACAATAAGTCAAATCCCAAATAGCATTTAATGGAAAGCTGGTGCGCTATAGTGTGCAAATGGTTTCAGAATGACTTTGAAGCAACGTTGACTGCGTGTTTAACTTGACATGTCGTCAGATGTGTGTTCTTACTGAAAGTGCTTCTGTGACTCTGGTTGTGAATGTGGGTTTTGTCAGGCAGCTGCTCTCTCCTCAGTACTGTGGACTGTACAGACCTACTCTCACCCACGCTGAGACACACAGTTAGTGTCATTAACAGGTATAAGAATACCTTCGACAGCCAGTGACCCACATACTGTACAGTAGGTACAGTCCCAGTGCTGTTACTGTCCATTATCACCACTCGTGGAATATCTCTTGTCCAATCAGATTACTCGATCATAACTGTTGAATAATTAGTACTAAAAATAGTAAGTTTACCATTAAACTATCTAGTTATTCATTTTTAAATGAATTAGCGGTGATTAATGTTAGCTCAGCCTAAATATCTAGATATATAAATAACTACAAAAAGAAACTGAGCTGGCTACAATGAATCAGGTTTGTTCACCTTAAACAACTAGAAACATCTTGAAATTTCAAAGCTATGAAGTGTTACACTGATCGGTTGCCATAGGAAAAGCTGAACATAAACAGATAGTAGTTTTGTGGTTGGTTAAAATAAAAGATATCAATCAGGGTTAACACCAACCCTTTGATATATATTTTAACGTCCTCTTTAAGGTATGTTCAAACATGGCCAAGCTAAGAAAACATCAGAGCAAAGGAAGGCTTTGTAACTAAACCTGAAATAATCGTTAAATCCATTTGATTTTGATTAGATTCTTTTTCCTTGTGTAGAAAATAAAAATCTAATCAGAGGCAGTAATCATTTAAACATCGCCCTGAATTCCATGAAGATCAATTTACAATCAAAGGTACTCGTTACTGCTTAACCTACAATGGCTAATCTCACATCTGATCCTGGCATGCACAGAGCGCATGATGACAGCATGCAAAGAATTGGATTAGCATTTCACAAGATAAAGTCTTGCAACCTTGTTCTTAAAAACCCGTCATAAACCACCGATCAAAGTGCATCTAAAAAGCAACGGCAGCCAAAAAAGAGCTTTCATGACAGAAAAAGCCATAAAAGCTTGACCGGAGAGATTCTAGTAGATATTGATCAGTGATGTGATTGATCAGCTTTGGGGAGATGACGATAAGAGGACAAATATTGTATTCGACTGTCCAACTCAAGACTATAAAATATTTAGCAACTTTTTGATGACTTCAAAATTACTGCAGCATCAGTGTTTAAAAGTAAGGTGAGAAAATATTTCAGTACTTTGTTAATCTAGTATTATTTTAGGAGATTCTTGTCATTTGATTAATATATAAATTTAATAATAAACCTTAGTTCTCATTTTGACCTTTAATTTGTTTTCTTATCCTTTTCTTTGTAAGATGTTTTCTACTGCAATTACAGGATGAAGCCTCTATTTTGCCTTCCAGGTAAAAACAGTGTTGCCAACTATTTTCAATGGAAAGTAGCTAAAGTCTGCTCGAAAAGTCGCCAAATGTCGCTAGATGACATCATGCGTATATTTGCATATTGATGATGTAATTACATCGTATTTGCATTCTGCGTGTTTTCCCTAATCCTTCCTCACGTGTCCAATATAAAACTGTTATCAATT
>JAQMYL010000018.1:21869804-21884804 GCA_030014365.1 Clarias pachynema
CCCACACGATCATACACTACACACTCATCTGCACACCTGTTCAACTGCATGTTAACGCAAATATCTAATCGGCCAATCACATGGAAGCAGCCCAGTGTACCGGCATGTAGACACGGTGAAGATACGATCTGCTGGAGTTCAAACTGAGCGTCAGAGCGAGAAAGAAAGGAGATTTAAGTGACTCTGAGCGTAGCGTGGCTGTCGGTCCGAATATTTCCCAAACTGCTTTCCTCTACTGGGATTTTCACACACACACACATTTCTAGTGTTTACTGAGAAAAAGAGTAAATACCCATTGAGGGCAGTTCTCTGGGTGAAAATGCCTTGTTGAGGTCAGAGGTCAGAGGAGAACGCCCAGACTGGGACGAGCTGATAAAAAGTCGACAGTGACTCAAATAACGCCTCATTACACTCGAGGTCTGCAACTCTGAACATACGACACGTTAAAACATGAGGCAGATGTCCTACAGCAGCAGAAGACCACACCGGGCGTCGCTCCTGTCAGATAAGAACAGGAAACTGAGGCTACAGGTCACATGGTCTCACCAACATCAGACACCAGAAGATCAGAAAAACATCGTCTGGTCTGATGAGTCTCGATTTCTGCTGCGATATTTGAATAGATTAACATGAAAGTGTGGATCCATGCTGCCGTGTATCAGCGGTCCAGGCTGGTGGTGGTGTGATGGTGGTGTGAGGGATTTAATTTTCTTGCCACACTTTGGGCTAATTAGTACCAATTCTGCATGGATTAATTATCACAGCCAACCTGAGTATTGTTACGGTTGAAACACTGGTTTGTTGAACATGACGGTGAGGTCACTGCACTCACATGACCTCCACAGTCACCTGATCTCACTCCAGTACAGCGGCTCAGGGACGCGGTGGGACGGGAGAGACGCATCATGGACGTGCAGCTGACAAACCTGCAGCGACCGCGTGATGACATCATAACAATATGGAGCAAAATCTCTATGGAGTGTTTCAGCACCGTGTTGAATCTGAGGCATGAAGAATCATCACGCAGTTCTGGAGGCAAACGTGATCCAACCCAGAATCCAAAACCAATCACTACTGCAAAAAAAAAAAGTCACCACGATAATGAATCGAGATGATCACGGTATCAGGAGGAAGGAACCCGAGAACATGGATAAACAGAATTCCACAGATTGTGTGTGTTGGAGAACTGGAGCTTCCCACAGAATCCACAGAATCCACCCACTGCTGGATGTAATCACACAGGAACGTGTTTGTCACCGCGTTTCTAATCACCGTAATCAGTGTTTAGAGCACACGAGGAACCGCACCGTCAACATTCAGCTCACAGGAACACCGTGTTAAGAGTAAACACCTGGGCTGGACTATTCCCATAAACCATTACACCTCGTTTCCTACGATACTAATACGATATAATCCTTTATTGTTTCTATAAAATCCTCTCGTTCACAAGGGTGTGTGCAGGAGACGCTCTGCATCACCGATATGGTTACATTTTCCTAAAGTTAGGAGATGTTTATGGAAGGAGTCTCCAGTGTCGGCGCTTTGTAACAGTCAGGCGTGAAGCTGTAAGTCATTTTTTGTCTTATGAACCTCAAGACAGAAAAGAGAAGCTGCTGAGGGAACAACAGGAATGAATTTGTTTCAAGGATGTTGCGATATTGTAAACTGTACACTATTAATGTAATATAACTGTAAACTTTACATTTAAACTAAAATGTTCCTTAATAAATAAAAAACAAACAATATGGTACATGAAAACAGTCATCTGGGAGCCTCCTGTTGTTGATTATTTTCCTACAACAGCGTGACACGATGTAGTTTTTTCTCCTTGCGTAAATTGAAATTGAGGATATCAGTCTTTAAGTGTAAGAAAAACTCAAAAGCTACATTCAGAAAAAGCTGTTTATCAGACCTGTCTGTCTCTGTGCAGAAAGTATTGCCCCCCTCCCCTTTCCCCCATCCATCTCTAGAAAGGGTGACCGCTGAGCAGCGAGGGTGCGGAAATGTAGTGAGAGAAGCTACTGGACTGCTTTCTTCTTTTTTTCTTTTAATTTTTGCTCTAAATAATAATATCTTGTTCCAGAGAGATGAATTTGAATTTTGTTTGCTGACCCAGATTTTATTGCACACGCATAAAATCTCACTAAAGCATGAACCGAAATGCAGAAACAGTGCTTCACATCTTCGTCAACTGTGCACATGTCAAGTGTTCTCGACATTCACCGTTATGTAACGCTTTTACGCCTCGGAGTGACGGTCACGTCACCGTGCACGGCAGGGAAGACGTCTCAGCAACACGCGGCCTATTTACATGCTCCGTGTGTCTGTTTCCACTTAATGCGGTTTGTATGCATGTGCATTTCAACCTTGAATATCAAGCAAACCAACAATAACAACATGAACACGTGCTCGAAGGAGGCACAAAACAAAAAAACAAAAAACCAGAGAAGGGGGAAGGGAGGGCGAGACGGGATGCTGCTCAGTTGCCATGACAACCACCGGATCGGGCAAGCTGGTTCTAATCGGCGGGCGGGGTGGCGGTGGTGGTGCTGGAGGGGGGGGGCGTGTCTTTAATAGTGTTAGGAGAAGAAGTGTTATGCAAGCGGAGAACACGGAGGGAATCTCAACAAAGAAACGGAGAAGGGAAAATTCCCGTAGATCT
This sequence comes from Clarias pachynema, assembly GCA_030014365.1. Taxonomy (NCBI): domain Eukaryota; kingdom Metazoa; phylum Chordata; class Actinopteri; order Siluriformes; family Clariidae; genus Clarias; species Clarias pachynema. Next base: position 21,872,467 of record JAQMYL010000018.1, read on the forward strand.
GTGCAAGACGTTTCACTACATGCCTTCATTCCATAATAACAGCATGAAGACTGAACGGCAGCAACACTCAGCCACTTATCACACATCACACACAAATATATGTTTTTTATTCACGTTAAATCAGCAGCGTCACTGTTCTTCACCAGCTTTTCTCATCTCTCAGGAGTTAATATTTCTGCTATGATTGTGATCCAAATATTTGCTCCGTGTATTATTGCACCACTTTGGGATTTAAATGTAATTAAATGTAACAGAGGGAGCAACGAATTTGCCTAATTTTCACTTTCAAATCATTTTTTTTTTAGGGAATTCAGGGCCTCTGAAAGTAAATAACTGTCCAAACCATGTTATGATGATTTATTCAACATAAGAAATAAATTAGCAGCATGGTGGCTCAGTATCATCTTGCAGTCCCGGGTTCGAATCCCCCCCTTCGGGTCCGTGTACATGTTCTCTCTGTACTTGGTTTACTTTTCCGGGTTATCCTGTTTCCTTCCACAGTCCAAAAACATGCAGGTTAGATTCATTGGCGTTCCCAATTTGCCTACAGTGTGTGTGTGTGTGTGTATGTTTGTGCACTATGATAGATTGGTGCCCCATTCAGGGTTACGCGCCCTACAATAATCTCCAGGACCCGTCTTAAGCAGTATACACGATGAATGAGTGAGTGAAAAATGAACGGATCGCCATTTTAGTGCCACTGAGACCAACTGCCTGATTCTGATTACAATTTCAGACATTAATCAGGGGTAGATCAGTGGTTGGACGACCGGGTTTAAACCCCACCACCACAAGCACCACTGCTTGAGCAAGGCCCGTAACACTCAACTGCTCCAAATGTTAGTCGCTCTGGGTGAGGGCGTCTGCCAAATGTTGTAAATGTAAACAGCGCTCTGTTTCTCGTCTCCTGCACTCAGCTGGACCACTTTGTTTTTGTATTTTCAGATTCCCATTTCGTTTTTGATTGGTTTGCTACTTAAGCTGATAGTTTCCACCTGTTCCGATCCTGTTGCTTGTATTTCTATGTTGTTCATGAACGTGTTTCTGTTTCTGGTCACCAAGTGTTTATTGAGTCTACATCTGCACTGCTACCGTGCCACGCCCTCTTCCTTTTCCCAACACCACCAGTAGTAGTGTCCTAGTAGTAGTGTGTGGCTACACAAAACTCACCCAACAGTACATTTCTTTGAATGTGGGTCATGTGATCATACACATGTTCATGAAGTTTTATTGTAGAGTTGATTGGGTATCATTTCAGGCAAGTAACTCAAGTACATATACGGTCTTACCGTAAGTATTTTTTCCATCTTGCTCTACTTTACTTCAATGTTTTCCGTATGTGATACTTTTTACTTCTCCTAACTACATTGTAAATAGAGACTCGTTACTTTTCAGATGACGATCATACAAAAGTGCATTGATTTTCTAATCTAAGCGTAAGCATTCACGCTGTCACTCACACCATAGCGAAACCGAAGCTCCACCCCACATAGGAAGGACACAAAGAAAACAATTCCACTAGTGCAAGTTTACAGAAATGATTGGCAGGTCATCATGAAAGTGCTGATTGGTTAGCAGACCAAAGTGATTGGCGGTTACCTGGGAAACAGATCCCGCCCACTTGGTCTCTGGTCGGCAGATTCTTCTGCCTCATTCTTTCAAGCGACTCGAACAGACACACTTGTTAAGGACAGATTAGAAATGATCTAAATAACAAGCTAACATACTGAGTGAACTCTTATACGTTTGGTTTGTGTTTCACGCCAATTGCAACAGCATTTTTTTGTAACAGGCTTATAATGTTTTGCTGCGTCCTTTATCCGTATTGTCTTCTGTATGTTTGCAAAATGCCAAGTTTAATTGTGTTGTTTATATATTTGCATTACACAGAGTCGCAATGGTAGCGACTAGCTAGTGTAACTACAGAAGTAATTAATGATGCTAACAGTGTGGCTCGTTATGTGTTTAATTAATGTCAGGTCTTCACTATTCATCTCTACTACATTGACTTCAATTGTGTTTAAAATACAAAATATTGTTTATCACTGACTCAGGTGGATAAATATCTTGAAAAATCGGTTTCTTTGTGAAGTGCTTGTGCTTTTGTACTTAAAGTCTGTATACAGTAAGTATAGAAATGGAACTGGTACTTCTACTTGCAGTGGAGCACATTTTTAGCCAAGTACTTTTGCTTGAGTATTGAGTTTGTATACTTCTGTCACCTCTGATCATCTGTAGTGTTAAATGAAAATTGGGATTAATTTGCCAATTAGTGCTTGGGCCCCAACTACTCTTGCTTGTTTATTAATATCAGTGGGTAACTCCTAGCCAGTGGAAGGCAGAGTGGCATTAACGGTACTGTTATTCTTCTTATTATAAATACAAACAAAGCTTATTTCTGCTGGTCATTTAGCTCAGCACTCAGTGTGTAGACACAGCTGGGAGAAAAAGCCCACAGCATCAGTGCAGATGATTGGAATCAGCGAGAGGAACCTGTAAGGAACGCTATGGAGCAATCACGCTGATCTTCCTGAGTGGCAGAAAACAGAAGACCAATGTTGTCTCTAATCCTTTTTAATCCAAAAAAGCAGCGTAAAATTGGTAACAGACTCACACGGAGCTGCGGCGTGTTCCCGCTCGATCGATGGAGCGTAGAGGAAAGAGAGCGGCATGTTTAGGTGATGTTTTAATGATTTGAGAATACAGGTTCTATTCCATCAATAAGACCAGGACAACGTGTTTTAAAAGTGATCTTGTGTGTCTCGAGTCGCACGCATGACAGCGGTTAACAGAATGTGATGAAATACACATTTATTTGTTGTTTTTCAAGTTTTTCTGCACTTCGACACTTTGAATTTCAAGTAGAAGATGAGGATCGTTTGCGTGAATGCGAGTCGTACCCGTGTTTTGTCCTTCACTAATCGGATACAGACGAGAGCATGTCAGAAATGTAAAGCCAACATACGGAACGTTCCCCGTTACATCAAAATAGAATCCATGTTCCGTTACTGGTTAGCTACATTAGCTTTGGGATGAAGTCCAGAACTAAAGACTAAAGACCTTTTTTTTCCTGAATCGCTACATTCAGAATCTATAATGAAAGATGGACTGCTTTTAATTTTCTTTTATTTCACTCTTTCTTTTCTTCGCTCCATTTTTGCTGAACTGTTACTTTGAGTTGCAGCATGGTGGCGTAGTGGTTAGCGCTGTGACCTCACACCTCCAGGGTACACTTACTTATTCTTCATATCCTGTACAGGGTGGCGGGAAGCCTGGAGCCTATCCCGGGGGGGGGGGGACACTGGTCAGGGTGCCAATACATAACAGGGCACACACACGCACACACACACAGACACACACACAGACACACACACACACCCTCACACACTACGGGGAACGCCAATTAGCCCAATCTGCATATCTTTGGTCTGTGTGAAGAAACGGAAACCAGTGTCTCCAGGTTAAAGAACTGATCATTTAAAAAAAGATGAAAAACCTTCCGTCTTAGAATAATTTGCTGCTTTTGTAAACATTTTAAAAGGAATTGTTGTCGTTTATTATTTTACTTTATTGCTCTTTATAGACCTTTTCAATGTAGGAATAATGAAAAGCAGAATTATTTACGTGAAGAAGAAACTAAATTCTCCCAGATGCAGACTTTTAAACTCTCTCTCTCTCTCTCTCTCTCTCTCTCTCTCTCTGACTCCTGGTGCAGTTTTAAAAACTAGCCACCGTTATGGTCTCGTGCTCCGTTTTTGTCTTTTTTTATTTACAGAATTACTTTCAGTTCTTTTGTTCGTGCCTGCATTTCTTCACCTCATGGTAAAGGCCAAAGACGCTCAGTGTTTCAGGAGACGCTGAAACACCTTCTGGCCTTTTTTCTGTCCACCTTTATTTCTCTTCTCTGTAAAGAGCTTCCCTAACCAGAAGGTCCAGCGCGTGTTCAGATCATCACTGTGACTCTTTTAAATGATTGTCCCGCTCACATTAACAGATCTCTAAACTAAAGCTCTCCGTCTGTTTTTATGTGTCCGTCTCTGTCTCTTCCTCTTGACGTTGTTCACTTTTACGAGTTCCTGATGACGCTTTATACGACACACTCGGGCCCTGTAGGCCTGGAGCTGCTCTGAAGTGTGTGAGGAAGCAGAGGTGACTGTTTGAGCTCTTTGATGTGTTATTATCGTGTTCGGTATCCAGCGTTTACTTTTAACAACGACAGCATGAGGAGCTCCAGGTTATTACGCCGAGATCAATCTCACATCGAACCGTGTAAAAAAGTTTTGAAGGTGAAACAGAATTGAATAAAAGTTTGTTATTATGAAATCGAGTCAGTTCTGTTATTGTGCAACAGAATCCAGCTGATGAGTCTGATGAGTTAGCAAACAGCTACGCAACACACACACGCACACACACACCCACACACACACCCACACACACACACGCACACACACACAAAATCTGGTTTAAGCAAAACTTCTCCAAGACGAGCTGCTTGAGTTGAGAGAAGTGGTGAAAAAGTCTGTGGCTGAGCAGGACTCGCCGAGAGCACGCAACACACCGAGAGAGAGAGAGAGAGAGAGAGAGAGACAGACATGCTTACAGGGAGAACACTAGTCTCTAACCCCGCCCATGTGATGAATATGTGAACAGGGAGGTGTGGTTTGTGTGACAGAAGTACAGAACATCTTGTTCTGGGAGCGCAGGCTGGATTACAGACGGAGTTCGAGTGAAATGATGTGGACATTTTTCAAAGAAAAACAGCAGAACATAAAAATATATATTATAAAGCTCAATATTACAGATATTATTTATAAAGCTTATATTTGAAAGATCAAGTTGTGTTAAAGACAGCGGCATAAAAAGTATTTTATACTAACCATATGGAATTAAAGGAATTCTGCAAATAACGCTAAACCAGATGTGCACAGAGGTTCATTAACTCTTTAACTTAAAGTTAAATGTAATTTAATTGTCATTTAATCTGGATTATTTCTTAAAATCTCTACAGACAACCAACCAATCATCATTTGCAAAAAGATGTACAAAGTAAACACATGTTTTTTGCTTCTGTATTCATTACATAATTAAGATGTAAATATTAATTGTTAACCGTTGCAAATCTCTGTGCAAAAAATAAATTATTGCAAGTTTGCAAATCACGCTTTGTCTTTCAGTTACTTTGCGCTTACACGTACCTGAACCGTGCATGTATTTTAATAAAGTATATCTGTACATTTTCTTATTCTAACACTTTGCAAACTGAACTAGGTTACTGATCAGAAGGTCATGGGTTCGAGCCCCAGCACCGCCAAGTTGCCCCTGCTGAGCCCTAGAGCAAATTAAGGTTTTATGGTAAATTTATTAACTGTTCACTTTTTTTTTAAAAAGAACGATTCAACACCACAAACCCTGTATCACTTTCCCAAACATCTCCATCCCTGATGTTGTGTAAGAGAACATCGTGTCCTTCTTTTGCTCCGTGGAGAAAAACCTCAGCATGTACACAATGCACATCTGACCTCACAACCACACACACACACACACACACAAACACACACAAACACTTGCACAGTGCAAAAACAATTCAGTCACCTTTTTAATTTTATCGCTATCTACATCAGTGATTAAACACTCGCGTTGATAGCGTTAACACACTCGCGCAGCGTTTACATTCTGCTCGTTCTTACTGCATGAAGCAGCGTAGTGTTTACATCTTCCTGCAGAAACGTTGATTGGAAACAGAGTAAGGACAGAATGTGACAAACACACATACAGACACACACACACACACACACACACACATTCTGATGTGATTTAAATGAAGAGCAATGATTACATGTGCACAGACGATCACACACTGAATCAGTGTCGCAGGAAAAAAAAAACCAAGGAGATTTACATTGTGCATTTTATAACACAATAAAAATCCAATGCACATGAAATATGAAAATAATTACCTATTAACTGCGTTAACAGCATTTCCGAAAATAAAATTGTTTATGTGCTTTTCAACATTACTGCTGTATTAGTGCAAATATTATTTTATGCTTAGTGGAGGGAAGAAAAAATGCATTTTAGAGCCCCCTGCTGCCAGAGAGGTGAATTACAACCTCTGAGAAAACTTACATTTAAAAATTAAATAAAGTAAATAAACACCTTCTGCGCTCAACAATATGCAAAGTATCAAAGATTAATCAACAGAAACACACACACACTCTGGTGTTTTAAAACTGTAAATACATGACTAACATTAACATCATTACTCATAATGTTAGCATGTTGCTAGCTGATGTAGCTTTTTCTCAGTGCTAACATGAGCTTAACGAGAGACTTGCTAGTCAGATGTTTGGCGTTAAAGTCTAAGTAGGACGTTACCTTGATACTGGTACAGAATAACAGAACACATTTCTAAAAGTAAACACTCCCTTTATTTCTCTATATAATCCTCGGCTACGCTAATGCACTTATCCCAGTGTTTCACTAGTGCTTGGACACCATCAAGGTAGTGAGCCATGATCGCGGCGCCTGCTTCGTCACATCCTCCTGTTGATTATCTACTCCAACACAGTGTTTTATTCCTTACTTAAGCTTAATTAACTGTGTTGTTTTGGGTTTCTCTTATGATGTCCTTAAGTCCTGAAGACACCTGAGACGACGCGCACCTTGCTACGCTAACTCAGGCTTTTAAAGGCTTTAATGTTAACACCTGAGTCGGCTGCAGGTCCTGTACTGTACAGATCTATTCCCCCGCGTGATGCTCCTGTGGGTCACATGACATACCGTATGTATCCGTGTACATTAAAGATGCGGAGGCGGTCGCCGGGTTACACAGTGCATCGCCGTACGGAACAAAAGTCATGTCTTTACCCTTGAGGACGCAGAGCATCGAGATATCTCGGCGTGCACAAATAGCCGGAGCAATTAGGTACAGTGCTGATAACAGCAGGAGATCAGCAGAGAACTGGCTGAGTACTGAGGTAAAGGACGTGGTTCTGACACGCAAGAAGGGGTTTTGTATGTGATCTGTGTAATTATGTATTATGTTCACATTTTAAACGTATATGCTCATCCAGCATTGTAGTGAATCACCTAGTGATTTACTACGATGCAAAACATCAGCACTGATGTGCATGTGCAGATACAGTAATGTGTTTGTGTTCTGATCATTCCTGGGATTCCTGTGTGTGCACATCACTGGGGGAAAAAAAACTTTATTCTTGGAAAAGCTTGTTTGTTTTTCTGTGAATGAAACAGTTTGTGTCTAAAAAAAACTGTGTGTTCTGTACATGTAATGGATGTGAATTCTTATTGGATAAAGTGTTTGCTGTGGAATTTTACTCTGTTTTATTATTATTATTATTATTATTGTTGTTGTTGTTGTTGTTGTTCTTCTTCTTCTTCTTATTATTATTATTATTATTATTATTATTAATAATAATAATAATAATAATAATAATAATAATAATACACACCGAGTGGAGGAGACGAAACACTATTTCGGTCTGAATGGGTGTACTTTGGAAAACACTTGTGTACAAACTACATTTTTATAATAATCTTGGTGAGTGAGTGAGTGAGTGAGTGAGTGAGTTAGAGGTAAAATATTGAATCAAATCAAGTAAAACTAGCCTTAGTTAATTGGTTAGTGTTTCCAGGGTCTGAGCACTAAGTTTCAGTCATGTAGGTTGAAGATGATTTTATAACAACTCTATTATCAGTCCTTTGAAATAATAAAAAGTTAAATAAGATAATAAAGTAAAGTTTGACAACATGCCAGGTTTTTAAAAAGTGTGTGAAGGAGGAGGAGGAGGAGGAGGGCGAGGGGCACAATAACCATATAAACGTTTTTCACAATGCTAAATTGTTGAGTCAAAAGCAAATTTAAAAATAACAGAAGTTGACCAAAGTGTTATAAAACATTAAAATAAATAAACAAAAACAAATAATACATCAAAGAGATAAACTTTAAACAGTTCCCCTGTACTGTACACAACAAAGCAACACAATAAAGTTGATTTGTTCTGCTGATTTGTCTCCTAAAATCCAGCAAATACTGCAACAAGACAGGATCGTAAAGATAAATTAATTTATAAATTAATTAATTCTAACAATAATAATAATAATAATAATAATAATAAGTGTTTTATTGGCACAGGAATTGTTAGGAATTTTAGGAATTTATTTCTTGAAATATGTAAAATTATCTGTAAATAGAGCCAGACATTTGCAATTCACTTGCAATTTTAGTAACATTTGACTAGAAATACGTTTCATAATCTTATGTTTGGTTTGTTGTAATCTTATCTTAAGATATCATAGATAGGTTTGGCTAGATTCAGAAATGTTTCTATAAATATATATAAGATTTTTTGCAGTGATAAAACCTGACAGATTTTTAACTCCAATTCCATATCTAACTTGCTCGCTCGCTAATTATAATGTCTCGTTCAAACATCATCTAACACGAACAAGGTGGTATGAATAATTTCTCCGCTGAAGGGCGTGGCTGTGTTGTTAGTGTACTAACTTTTCCATTCAATCAGTTTTGTTAGCAGTTTATATTTTTTATTGCATTGGATATCTGACGCTCTTCTATCACAAGCATTTCAGTACGCAGGGAGGATTGCTATAGCGTCCTGTACGCTTACTTGTAGGAAGTTCTCTGGTAGATCAGCCGACCTTTCAGTGAACCGGTGTTTATGGCGTTTATGGTGTTTGTGGCAGACTGCAATCCGGATCAGACCTGCAGCTGTAAAAGCATCCAGTCGAGTCTCACGTGCTCAAAAGCTAAAGGAGGCTTTCTTGGAAACAATAAAAGGGAAAATGTTCACGTCGTTCCATTCCTAGCTGATCAGCTGCTTCTTTAGCGATGTACTACGAGCTATAAACCACCTAAACCTGACATAGCAGTCATGCGTCATCATGCAGAGCGAGTAGTCGCTTACGCAAAACTGAATATGAAGGACTTTTTTTTTTTTTTTTGCACGTGTGAACGTTCCTCTGCATTTCAGACCACAGGATGTCTGCGTAAGGTTGCCGTCATGTGAAATCCTCACACTTCAAGAAACATTACTTTTCAGGAAATGAAAACAATCCTGCAGACAGTTTGAGGATCCAGTGGAGTTACCAGATTCTGTCAAAAGCTTTCCACTGGTTAAATATTTGTTTAACTCTTATACAGGTGTAAAAGCCGACCAGCAGCATTGAACAAAAAACCATCTAAATGACCAAATATGGACATGAGAGATTTCCTCCCAACCTCAGCGATGTTTATTAAAAAATTACAGACTTTGTGTTTTTCTAATTGTTTCTCTGCTGATTTAGAAGTATGTTAGGAACAGTAACTTGTTGAAAGCCATGTCGTAACCTCATGGCAGAGGTAAACAGGTTTTAGGAGTGAAATATCATTACAGAATTCATCACTTTAGTTCATTTTTCTTGTAAGGATTTTTCCTGTTTTTTTTCTCTTAAAAGAATTATTAACTCAAGTGTTACAGCGAAGAGTTCATAGAAAATCCACATTGGGAAATATAATACATACATATGTTATAAATACAATTTATAATAATTATCCTATATAAATATCATATAAAGACACATAAAATATATCAATAAATTCAGTAGAAACATATTTTAATAAGTATTTTTTCTTTTCTTTCTTACTTTTTTATACAAAAATATTTATACAAGTTTTTCTTTTCTCAGACTTATTCCTTATCTTTTCTATATGAAACTGGATCAAAGTGAACATCCCCATCACAGAACAGGCCGTGTCTATGAACAATAAGCTGCAGGTTTGAGATTCTTGTTTTGCGTTTGACCCAAAGACCTGCAACTGACCTGAACTGTTTTTCCTCCTGAAATAAAAGGATTACGGAACATCACATGAATGCCAAAGGAATCCTCTCACAGTGAGCTTCATCTGCTGCTCCACTACAATCCCAACAAATCCTGTATTTTCCTCGAGGCTCTGAGTCGAGGATGAGGAAGACGAGCCAGTGGACGGCTGCTGCGTCAGCAGGTTTAATCCTGATCATCTTCTTCAAAAACACAGATTTGTTCGCTTTAAAGCAATATCATTCAAATTTTGTGAAAATCTGTAGTTTATCTTTAATTTTCATGATGTAAACAGTTTTGATGGAAAGTCAAGGTATCTCTTTGTCTGTATAACAGGCAAACTTTAGACGATGTCCTAAACAGCACCTCATGTTTTCCCTGCCGTTTGTAAAGGTGTGTGTGTGTGTGTGTGTGTGTGTGTATGTATGGCCTGAAAAATCTGCAGAGTCATCCTGCCATCTGTTTCTGAAATGCCTCTGTGTGATCCTGGTGTGTAATTGTTAACAGACTTCTTTCTGTCGCTGGACATCAGAAGGGAAATAAAATACATCAAAGTGAGTCAGGAGACATTCTTGATTTTGTTTATTCCTAATTCATCTAATTAGTATTTTTTTTCTAAGTAAAGCAATACCCCAAAACTAGAAACAAAAAATCAAAATCATAACTTATTTTCTTTATAATGAGTATATTTAGTATGTACAGTATGTGGTCTACATTTGTTGTATAATCAGCTTCATATCAAATCAACTGCAAATATCAGGCCAGAAGAGAGAGAGAGAGAGAGAGAGAGAGAGAGAGAGAATCCCCTGGAAAGGAGAAGTGAAGCAGAAGTTAACTAAGAGTAAATCAAAAGGGAATCAGACATCAATCACTAAAGTCATTAGAGAATCAGAAGAGAATCAAAAGAGTGACGTTCTATTCTGAAGTGCACTTCACAGGGTGCTCCCTACTTCCTGCTCCATTTGCAGGGAATGTAGATGATGAAGGGAACTTCCTGTGAGGTCACCAGTGCTGACATCACTTCCTCTGTGCGTTACCATGGTAACATAACTATTAAAGATTTTTTTATAAAACATACTGTTGAAACATGTATAACTGTTAAATAAATAATTCATTCATTCATTCATCTTCTATACCGCTTTATCCTGTATTCAGGGTCGCGGGGGGCCTGGAGCCTATCCCAGGAAGCTTCGGGCACGAGGCAGGGTACACCCTGGACAGGGTGCCAATCCTAAATAAATAATTGATTAATAATAATTGATTAAAGACATACAGAGATTTATTTATTTATTACAGATTACTAGCCGATATAATACTATGGATTCCTTGATTAAATTAAAGTTTAAATTATTGTGTCCTTTTGATATGATGTCGTCCTTGATAATAACGATAATAAACATATAACTCCTTTTTCTAGCTCCATTTTTTTCACTGATGGGAAATCTTTCATTCCCTGTTCGAGTGAAGTGAAGACCTGATGTTCACTCGTTCCCTACACCGCTTGAAGTTCCCTTTGAACTGAACATTTTCGCTCCCTGCGGTTTGGAATCACACTTACCATGGCTGAACACCCTGTGAAGTGCACTTCAGGGTACTTCAGGCCGATCGGAAACTCACCACAAGACATGAAGGAGTGAATCAGACATGAATCAATTGATTTGTCTCAAGTGAATCAGGAGACGTTCTTGGTTTTATTTGTTCCTACAGCAGTTCATCTAATGAATAATTTGTCCTAAGTGAAGAAATACCACTAAGTACCACAATACTAATAAGTACAAATTTAAATCATGACCCATCTCCTTTAATAACGAGTATTGTAGTACGTGCATGGTTTAAATTCATTTATGACATCATCATCATATTGATTTTTCAGCAATTATTCAGTAATCATTTTAATCCAAAAAAAAAAGAGATATTAAAGCTGACGTCAGGACTGAGGAAAGGTTAAAGATTATTTAGTAACTCAAACAGGACCTGACTCTAATCTCTCTCCCAGCTGTTTGCCTGAAGGCGGCTTAGAAGAAAGCTCGAGATAACCGACACTGAGAGCCGCTTGTGAAACACACAGCGAGATTAGATCACATTATTTTTACATGGAATAACAATCAGCAGTGCTGAGGGCAGCAAATTACACCAGATAGCAAGAGGTAGATGATTACGCACTTAGGGGAAAAAAGACGTGGACCTGGACGTGGACACAGCAAGACGCTTCAGACTCATCAAACCAGGGTTTAAATAAATATATATAAAATATATAAATCTGTAGTGACTGTTACTGACCTTAAGGGCTCTTCAGCTTCCAAATGAGAATCAATATATCAATAAAATAAAAGATAATAGATTCTGTCTGTACATTAGTCAGAGGAGGACCAGAAACCAGACTGTCTGTCTGTCTGTCTGTCTGTCTGTCTGTCTGTCTACAGTGTTTAATCTGCACCATCAGTGAATCTAAATGTTGAGTAAAAGTGATGTTATGAACAGTTATGTGTGGGATTTAATAA
>JAQMYL010000018.1:21936456-21947584 GCA_030014365.1 Clarias pachynema
CTGGTGACTCTAAATGAACGTCTCCTCTGCAGCAGAGGTCAGTTTTGGTCTCGCTTTCCTGGGAAGGTCTTCATGAGGGACAGTTTCGTCATTATGGAGCTTGATGGGTTTTACAAATCACAAAACTGGGTATTTTCATACTACACTGTTCTTGCATGAACTGTTCTGGAACAGCTGACATTCGTGTATTAAAAGATGTGATCTGAGTGTGTGTGGTTGACTGTTATTGTTGTTGTTATTGTTGTGATTGTGGTTGTTATTTTAAGTACCTATAGTCATATGTGTTATTTCATAGTTTTGCAATCTCCAGTATTGTTCTAGATTTTAGAAAAAAACACAGAATTAAAAAGCATTTCCAAACTTTTGACTGGTACTCTTTTATTAATTAATTAATTTTTACAAATTTTTTAGCAAAAAATAAAATTGCAACAAAGTTTGTGTTTGTTTTTTTGTTTTTTTTGAAGGGCAGACACGTCTATCACAAACCAGCAGAATGTGCGATGAAAAAGGACCATGTAAGCTAATATGAGGTATATATTAGTGTATGAAGAAGCGTACATTATAAAAACATATACTAAAAACAGCTTCTCTTTTTCCTTTTCCTTTAGTTATATTTTTTCATACATGAACATCTTTGTTGGCGGCATTCTTGAGTAACATGAAGAGACTGAGCTTAACATAGTCAGTGGCATGATTTGTCTTGATTTGACCCATGTGGTCTCGAGACCATAAATGTAAAAAGTGGCTTGTCAGACTTATCAAGCAGCTATATAAAAAAAAAAAACAAGCACAAAAAAACGCGACCCCCGACCCAAAGTCGCGTATTATAAGCGGAATAAACACCCCAGTTGAATAAATTTCACAGTAAACCTTTAACTCCCCTTATTTCATTCAGTGTCCATGTAAATGAGCTACTGCTGAGCCACACCCCTCCAGAGAGGGTGACAGAGCTGAGGAGAGAGGGGGCGTGGCCTAAAGTCTGAAAATTCTAAAATATAATATGTTAATACATGTTAATATAAGGTTTAAAATTTTTATTTAATAAGATTGACTTGCTTACTCCTTCAAACTGAGTTGTAAATTATACATATAAACATGTTAATGAATAAAACATTTGAAATGAAATAAATTGTTAAAGAATAAAAATGCATTTGCAATCGATGTGTTTAAGAAGCAGTTCAGGTCCATGATGTTCCGTAAACATATACAATTTCCCTTTGGGATTAATAAAGTACTCTATCTATCTAAACGTAGAGATGTGTTTGGAGTGCTTGGTTGGAGCTACAGTATGAGGCTAACGTAGCTATGATGTAATGGAGGCTTAGCGCTACTAGTTTATTTAGCATTTGAATTATGTCACACTTGCTTTACATGCAAGATACTTCGTGAGATTGTTTCAGTGACACTATTTGTTTAGAAAACAGATTCAAGCTAAAGTTGTTTTAACTGAATTATCGTGCAAATAATGTTTTTTTTTTTTTACTTTAAGCCACACCCCCTGCCTGGTGCACAGCGAGACCAAACTGTCTGGCCTAAAAATGTTTTTTTGTGAAAAAGTTAGAACAGTGGCCTAAATAAACATCAGATTAGATTTTGGCTTAGATTTTGTATTTATATACAGTATATACATGTGTGTGTGTGTGTGTGTGTGTGTGTGTGTGTGTGTGTGTGTATACCTGTTTTTATTTAAATTTAAATGTGTTTACAAGGTTAGTTTGGACATTTAAGGAAATTTGCTTTCATTTACTTGCTTGGAAAAAAGTGCAGATTTTGATTTTTAAAAATAAATTAAATAAAAGACTAAACGGTTACTGCAGTTAATGTCAGACTTAGATAAAAGTGAAATTAATTAGTTGCATTAATAATGCTATCAATGTTGGTCCTTACAACAATGGTACAAAAGATGTGTGTGTCTGTGAGTGAATGTGAGTGAAATCGTTGTTCTCCCACCATATCCGGATTCCTCTAATTCTTCTCAGTTTCCCTCCTCCTGTCCTCCTGGAACAGAGCCGAAAGGACTTTGCCATGTCACACCCAGAACCGGAGGAACGAGTTCGACCTGCAACTCTGCAGTCCAGCGAAACTCACAGAGTGAAGACTCCAGAGTCAGGACGCAAATTCAGCAACACTTATTCACTGAGTCACTCTTCATGGGCTGAGATTCACAATGGTCAGGTTTCATTCATAAAAAGACAATGTAAAGACAATTAGTAATTAAAACATACATGCACATACACACATGTAGTGTCTGAAGAGTCAGTCATTAAAATTTGTAAGACTCTTGCATTTAAATGGATAAGTGTATAACAAAGACCCGTAATTAAAGCTGATTTTAGGTGTCTAATGGTTTCTACAAGCTACAAAAAAATTAAAGTGATCCCACTCTGGGACATGACTTTAACATCAGCCTTGTGTCATGGAAATGTCATGATGGCTTCTGGATCTTCTTCAGATCTGCACCAGGTTTCAGTTTCAAGGTACCTCAATTGTGTCTTACCTTTAGCAAGCTACGGTACTTTCTCCAGGGCAGAACTTGAAAGACTGCACGTAATGGCTAAAGCTGGTTTAAATAAAAATAAATAAACAAGAAAAACTATATTGTAATGATTAATAAAAAACTATTGATAATAAAAGCATTGTGAAAAGAAGAAATAATTTTTTAAAATTCTAGTAAAATTTTTAACACCTTATAAACCCAAACTGACAAATAAAAAGTGTAGAAAATTAAAATATTGGACATATATATATATATATATATTTATTTATTTATTTATTTTTAAATCCAATGAACATCCAATATTCAACTGAAAACATATTATAAAAGAAATGAGTGGGACTTTATAAGTCCTAATATTAATTATGAAGTCCAAACCTAATATTATTCTCTAATATAGAATATTAAATGATTAAATAATTCTATTGTAAAGATAACACAATATATTTGGACATTAAAATTTTTTTATTATTGTTTAGTTGTAATCAGAAAGAAAAAGTTAAGGTATTCTAACCTTACGTTCTACTCATTAAACAAATTTTTACAAAAGTCCTATTTAAAATGTAGTTATATAATTACCAAGACAAATAAATAAATGAATAAATGAATTACAGGTATATCAATATATAAATAACTTGCATTAAAGGCCACAGGGATATCAGAAAATACTAGAATTGCATGGTTAGGATATAACGATGTAGCGCAAATTTTAAAAAAAATGCTAATAGTTATATAAAATGGAAAAGAAAAATAATTTTTATGTACATAGATTAAGTGATTGCAGAAGCTATTGAATTAATTTCTTTGAAATGTCAATCATTTGTCAGTGATTGTGATATCTTTTGTCTATCTTTTAATCAAAGATTAATCTTTTAATCTGTTACTGTTGTTGTGGTTCATGTTTTGTTCTAAAATGCTGGAGAAGTGGGTGAGAAATCAAGGGATGTGAGTGTGGTTGATAATGAAAAGCTGTATTGTTCAAGTCACAGACAGAGAGAGATAGAGAGAGAGAGAGAGAGAAACATCCCTTGATTTCTCGCCCACTTTTTCAGCTCAGATCAGGCATTCTTTCAGCAACCAGTAGAGAGTCTGGATTGGGTTATAGTGGGCGTGGCCAGGGCAGGGTGTGGTCGAAAAGAACATGTGGGTGGGGTCTGAATGTGTGCTTGCTCTTACTCCCAGTTAAATTCAGAGCTGAGCCTCCCATTCTCTTTTGGTCTGTCACTGCCAACAAGCACGTCATCTTTTTGTCCTCTGGTGGTGTTGTTTTATTTTCTTTCTTCATGCTGCTGGAAACGATGTTTAAATGAAGACCTACAGGGCTGAAGCTCAAACACAGCCACATTTCCCCTGACTTTAGTTTGGAACAGGCTCAGGAGGACATCTGGGCCGAGTGCTGGAACCTTCACCGGGCCTCAGGTGTGAAGATACAGGTGAGGAAGAAGTTAAGTTCAGTGATGAAGTTTCATGTTCAGAACTTCACCATGTGCTCTTACTTGCTTTTAAATGAATGTCTAACTAGAGAAAAGAGAAAGTGAGAGTGAGAGAGAGAGGGAGATACACCAGAAATGCAATACTTAATATTTTAAAGCACTGTATTTGTCCTGAACTTCATCTTTGTTCGGCTGTAGCCGAGGCACTGGACTCAGGAGCTTCTACACCTGCATGACTCTCTCAGCTCCGCTTCACCTCACCTGTCTGACTGGCTTTACTCACTTAGTCATACAGACACATGCTGAAGGGGGCAAACATGCACACACACATACACATACACACACACACATGTACACACACACACACACGTACATCACTCAATATTCCTGTCTTGTAGCTTTAAATGGAAATTTTTTGACAACTCGTTAATCTTTGACCTGATTCGTTTGAACCTGTGCATGTTGCTGTCAGGACAGGAAATGAAGCAACACCAGTTTTCTAAAATGTTAAATGAATCAATTAAAAACACTGGATTACTTCTTTTTTTTTTTTTTGACAGAGCTGAACTGAAATTTAGCCAAGTCTGTGTAAATACTGAATTCTTGGTGTGTGTGTGTGTGTGTGTGTGTGTGTGTGTGTGTGTGTGTGTGTGTGTGTGTAAAGAAGATTTAGATTTGTGTTTAGTTAATTTAGAACTAATTTATATAATGACCGAGTTATGTTTTTATTTTATTACTTTGTTTCAGGAGAGAAAAGTGAGCCACACTGGTATATAATTTATAGAGTTAAAATAAATAATAATCACCAAATGTTATTTAGAAACACACCTTTCTGACTGGGCATGTACTGTACTGTATGTTTAAGCTCTCACATGTTTCTGTCAGGGCACTAAAGGGTGTGACACCACAGTAGCATCCACATCACATTAGCACAGTATTTTACTGTTGGATTAGCAAAATAATAACAATTTAGAGCATTTTAGTTTTATTATTATTATTATTTAGATTAATCTAAGGAAGTACATATGGAACATTTGCTATAACTTGGTTAAAATGCTGAAAAATGTCTTGAATTGATGTAAACTTTTTGCTCATCTACTCCTCCATCTGTCCTATGATTGGAATAAAGGCTAATATTCTCGTTTCTGATCTGTACGTTTATCCTTTGAAGTTTTGGATAACAGTTACTTTGAAGTTTTGGATCGGCCTAGCATGAATGCTTTTGTTGTTTTGGTCCGGACGGGAAAGTGACACTGCTAGCATTTATCACTAAGGACATATTAGCATATGTAAATGAATCATGAGGGAACAGTAACTGGATCATAGGACTGTATTTTACTCATCGTTCATCTTTCTAGAGAGATTCTACTATTACTATTTAAATTGATGTGGTTTCCATAATTTTAGTAAATTCTATTATGAACTTTTGGAATATTAGCATCCTGGCCACGACAGACTCTCCCAGCTTAATGTCGAAAGATGCTTAATAAAGATCTCAGTGATACCACAATCATAGTATGTTGTTTTTGGGTTAAAAATTTTCGCACTATTATAGCTACTGCTTTTTTCCCCCCAAACTGCTTGTTTTCCCAAATCACTATCACTAACCAGTCATATTTTGTACTTCACCCCACTTAGTTTTTCTGGTAGAATCCTTAACGATTGCACACAACTCAACAACTCAACTACAAAGAGTCTTTTTGCAGCCCCGGACCCCTGGAGTGTCTACTGAACCCTTGAAGAATCCACAAAGAATTGAGAATTTTTAAACAGTGTATTGGCCAAGTCAATGTGTGAAAATCATTCATACTTTGTTTTTGTTTTTTTCCTTAATATCTTGAAGTGGTACTTGAAAAACATGGTCTCTTTAAGGGTTCTTGAAAAGGGTTCTCTGCCACATGGGCCTAACCCTTCAGGATGAAGTATGACAATCAGTATTCCTTCTGATCATTTATTTATAAAATTTTTTTTGGATGAAGGTCTCTCGTGCCGTCCTGCTGATGTAACCCAGGACCCTGGGTTCTCCTCATCTTGATCACTTGATCTCTTTACCTTTGATGTTTTTAAGAAGTGGGGGCTGTAAAGTTGCGCTTTACAGTGTTTGGTTATCCTGGGTCGTCCTGTTCAACACGTTTAGTCTGATGCGTGTGCTGACTAGTCGAGCAGGTCGCGGTCTCGTCGACTGACAGCGTGCCATCTTACTAACGAGCGCTGGAATGGTGTTTAATGTGTTTTATGATCATTCTGTCTTTTGGTTCTCATCCAGGTCCTTTGCATTGTACTTATTTGCCTTTGCAAATTAATGACTCCTCCTTTTTTTCTGTAAAGCTGGAATCTAAGCTGACACAAACAAGCGCAGTTTACGCACACTTTATCACAGCTCTGTCACTCGTCTGTCAGCTCGGCTCCGGAGCTCAGGGTCTGGGTGTTTATTCTGCACAGCTGGACAGGTGTTTCCTGTTTACTTTAGCTTGCTCATTGTTGACTCATGATTAGTTTATAAGCGGTGTCTTTGTAAAGTGGCCTGATGTCTCATTATTCAAACTTTCCTTTTTTGTTCTTTCTTTTTTCTTTTTCTTTTAGGTTACAATTTGACTGAAGTGACGAAAGAAGGATGATTCAGGAAGTGTTTTCAAATATCATGAGGTTCTACGACTACCTCCTCGAAAGAACAGGTGTGTGTGCTGAGTGGGGAAATAATCCCTCACTTCATGAGGTCATAACTTGTGTTTGAGCCAATAATGATTCAGTGTTCAAATTCCAACGGTATTACATGTAAAAATATCTTGCTAGCTACAGTAAGCGAGTTAGCTGATGTTAGCTATGTGCTAACCTTGCCTGGAGTAACACTGTAGTGAAAGATCATTAAACAGGCCAGCATTAAAGTATTAAACAATTAAGTAGCCTAGGTTGGTTATTGTAATGTTATGTTATAATATACGGTTTATAAAATAGCAGGGGTGTACAGTATAACCCCGCCCATCAGTGTAACTCATTTAAATTTAATTATACATACTGCACATCTCCTAGGTATAAGACCTTTTAAAGGTTAACGTTATACAGCTATCTGGGGTGATCAGCAACACATCTCCATATTTTTTATTCTCCCCTTTTCCTTTTTATCACTGATGACATCATTATCATGCATTTATCAATCATACACCTGGGACTCCACTTAACAGGTGAAATCCAACCCCAGAGCTCCAGCCTGACTCCTAAGTTCAAGCAGAGGTTCTTCAATTACTGTACGTTCCAGACTATGGGTCGCCCAGGATTATAAGACAGACTCCATCTAAAAGAATGAGCTTTATTATTTATCTTGAATTTGAGCTTTATTCAAGACATGTTGGTGTTCTGTGGATTAGTTTAGTGTTTTTTTTAAGGACCTACGTACTTTTGTTTCCCGTAAATTTTAGAATCGAATGTCTACCGTAAAGATGCTGCAACATGGCCACATTCTTTTTATATACTAGATATAACATGAATGATTGATTTTGTCCCCCCCCCCACCTCTCCCCAGATGCACGAGTACGGGATTACCCTCTGATGCAGAGCCCGATCCAGATGACCCTCATCTTAGTGGGCTACGTGTGCTCCGTGCTGTACTGCGGGCCGCGCTACATGGCCAACCGCAAACCCTACGACCTCAAAACCCCCATGATCATTTACAACTTCTGCATGGTGTTCTTCAATGCCTACATTGTTTACGAGGTGGGGAAGGCCTATTTATTTGTTGTTGTGTTTTTTTTAACCCTTGGTTCTTAAATTTTTTTGCTTTCTTCTTTCCTTGATGTGAGAGGGAATCAGTTTGCAAATTTTATTCACATTTGTACCATAATTTCCTTAAAGATGGAAATAGCATTCTTTGCCTAGTTGCCAGTTTGCATAAACTATTAAGCCGTGGATCAAAGTCTGAGGATAAAAGGCATACGAAAATGCAAACGAGACCCCAGACAGGTATCGGTCGTACACATTGAGGGATTGGTTCTTCTTCTTATTTTAGTTTGAGTTAGAGAACCCAACGAGCGAGCAGAACATGATGGTCTTCTCCTTCCCAGATACAGTAACTGTTTAATGTTGCGTACTCTGACTGTTATCTGGTCACTATCAGCAAACACAATG
This sequence comes from Clarias pachynema, assembly GCA_030014365.1. NCBI lineage: Eukaryota > Metazoa > Chordata > Actinopteri > Siluriformes > Clariidae > Clarias > Clarias pachynema. Next base: position 21,944,506 of record JAQMYL010000018.1, read on the forward strand.
TTCTTTTCAAATTAAAAATCATGTCTTAAAGATTCTATGTAGAACTCAACAACAAAGTGTTTCCCTACCGGAAATCAACATCAACTGGAGGAAAATTATATTTATTAGTCTTATTTTCTTACACTCAACCCCTTGGCTACTATCTTGTCTACTGTATGTAATATTTGTCATTCCATTTCACTTCTCATTTATGCTACAGTATAATATCTGTAAATCCTGACATTTATTACTTATTTTTCCCAGTTTCTAGGCATTTAGGTGACCTCACTGGTACGAGCAACAATTTTGAATTTCCCACACTTAGCCAGTTAATACATGCACTCTTCGAAAAACAGGTTTTTAATTGGTTGCTTGGGTTCCACCCAGACCCTCACAGGTCCTAAATATTAAGAGGAATATAACAAGCAATAACTTGTACACCCACATTCTATTAAAAAAACAACAACAAAAAGGTTAACTTCTAGCTTCAGCCTTTTATTACTCTGTGGTTTTGTGTTAAAGGCAAATTTTTTTATTTGTTCTTAAAGCGAGCTATAATAAACGTTATAGATGCGTGGTAGCTAACGGGCTAAGATGTTGGATTCTGGACCAGAAGGCTACGGGTTCAAACCCCAGCACCACCAAGTTACCACTGTCACTTTAACCCTCATCTGCTCAGTGGTGTAGTGAGATAAATGTAAGTCGCTCTGAATAAGGCCGTCTGCCAAATGCTGTAAATGTGAGAGAAGCGTCACAATCTGCTAATTTGGCTAAATAAGAACGAGTAAGTGATCGATGGAATGCGACAGTAGTCATGTGTGTTTTTTAAGCCTTCCTGTTAAGGGCTGTATTTGAAAGAACTTGTCTGAATGACATCATGAATTCCACAGATGTCATTCTGCAGTCCTCCCCCGACCTCATCGCTCTTTGATTCCAAACGTGTGTAACCTGAAAGAAAGAAATCCTCTGCTAGCCTGTTTTTAAAAAAAAAAATTTTTAACTTCCTGCTGTTTGTTTCAGTTCTTGATGTCCGGCTGGGCGACGACGTTCACGTGGAGATGTGACCTCATCGACATCTCGACCAGCCCGCAGACTCTCAGGGTGAGCATCAGCTTGTTTATTATGTACAGTGACGTGTAAAAGTATTTGTACCTCTTGAACTTTTTCACATTTTGTCACGTTAACACGCGTTGTGCAACGTAAATTTTATTGGGAAGTTGGATGGGAGCCAAATACAGGCATTCGTGGAAGAAAATGCACAACACACTTTTTTGGAAGAACAGTTTGTCATTTGCCTTCCGCTTCACAATTATGTCCCACTTTGTGTTGGTCCGTCACATAAAATCCAAATAAAATACCTTTACGTTGGTGGTTGTAACGTGACAAAATGTGAAAAGTTCAAGGGGTATGAATACTTTTGCAAGGCACTGTATAGTTACTGTAGTGTAAGTGAGAACAGGAACTCGTTTGTTAAATAGATTGAACTGTTGTGTTAAAGCTGAAGTTTAAAGACTCGGGGACGTGCTGTTAGAGGAAATGCATCAGCTTGTGATGAGGCGGGGTCAACAGTAACTCCGCCCTGACAGCGTAATATTTCTGTCTTCTTTTATTTCCACAGATGATCCGAGTGGCCTGGTTGTTCTACTTTTCAAAATATATCGAACTTCTCGACACTGTAAGGACTTTTCTTCTCCGTCACTGTTCTTATCTAGACTTCAGTGTTTCTTCTGTAGTTGTTACCACTGTGAAATCACTTCTGGATGTCTATCTCTCTTATATGCATATCTCATATCTATATAATATAATCTGATATGCTTTTCAGGAATGTTTCATTACAGTGCTTGCTTTATTCTTCGTTCATGTGTGTCTCCGTCAGGCTTTCTTTGTGCTGAGGAAGAAACACAGTCAGGTGACTTTCCTGCACATCTTTCACCACTCGGTTCTGCCCTGGAGCTGGTGGTGGGGCATCACTCTGACCCCCGGTGAGTCGTTAATCTCGGTCTCTTTGGGTGTTTTAAAAAAAAAAATTATAATAAAAAGTTTGCGGAATTGCTCTAATGAAGCAATTTTCTTTCCTACGACACTGTTTTTTTTTTTTTATTGTTAGTTTGTTTGTTTTCCTTCCAAACACATCGCTCTTTGATGCAAGTTGTTTCAATTTCAAAAGGCTACGACTCGCCTCTTTACTCTTCACCGTCCTTGGTCACTTGATCCTTTCCGTGTTTTAAGCTTTATTATTCATGACTGGTTGTGAATGTGGGTTTTGGCAGGCAGCTGCTCTCTCCTCAGTACTGCGGATCGTACAGATGCGGAGTGATGCAGGTTCTGTAGTTAAACATTTCCGTTGCTGTTACCGTCCATTATCATCACTCATGGAACGTCTAATCAGATTACTCGGTCTGAACTAACTGTGGTACAATTAACCTTCTAAAATGTGTCCCTGTGGTTAGAGAGATTCCCCAATACATAGTAACATTTTAACTATCACATTAGGTTTCTTACTGTTAAACGCATCTTTAATGGAAGTGTCCTGAAAGCTATTTAATGACCTTACAGGCTCGTTTCAAAATATTTCTCTAGGCTTTTTGTCTCTCATTTTCAGTCCAGTCCCTCTACAGGAGATGTTATTTTTTTGTTTAAGCCACACAGTGACCCATGAATCATTCAAGCATAAAAACAACATCTAACATGAACTAGAGAGCAACAGGTGCAGATGATCAGGTGGTGATTAGTAACTGCTGATGCTGAATGCTGAGTGGTTGGACCAGACGAGAGGGGAAACGAGGACGCTGCTGAGGCTGTTACATAAACAACCAATTTTTGTAACCTGTTCTACAGAGTTGACTCATCTCATTTCTTATCACAGTGCTTGCTCACCTGCTCTTCGAAAGAAAACAATAAGTTCACAGATTTAATTTTACCCCCATAGACGTCATGAGCCACCAGTGTAGACATTTACTTATTTAAAAGGCGAGAGGTGTTTCACAAGTGATGATAACGGACAATAACAGCACTGTGAGGTGTAACCAGAGGTGGAAAGAGTAATAAAATTTTGTACTTAAGTAAAAGTACTGTTACTTTAGTGAACTTTTACTGAAGT
>JAQMYL010000018.1:22005420-22017752 GCA_030014365.1 Clarias pachynema
CAGCTGTTTAGTCCCAATCCTGTGAGTTCTCATCACATTGTGTGTGTGTGTGTGTGTGTGTGTGTGTGTGTGTGTGTCTGTGTGTGTGTGTGTGTGAGTCTAAGTGGTCTCCCAGCAGGTTCTCCATCTGTGAGGTTGAGGGTTCAGGACTGTCCTTCCAGGGTTTAATAATAAAGTCTCGGACAGCTCTTAACACAACTCCCCCAAAATAACTCCTTAATTTAAAGTTCGAGCTAAACAGCCTGTACTGTACCTCTGAGTGCTATAAACCACTGACCCTGGAGGCCCTTTAACACACTTCACACACTTGAATAAAGGCAGAGCAAGAAGATGCAAGTGTACAAGACCTTTAAAAATAAGTGAAAGGATTCAAGCTGGGATGCAGAGAAGGAATTCCTCAGAAGTTCTGAACTGAAACGCCTCATTGTGTAAAAGTGCATGCTGAGAAGAAATGAGTGTACATGCACCAACCAAAATAAAAACATCAGGAAATGATTTATATGTTCACAGACATGGAGGCTCAGAAATAATAATAATAATAATAAAAAAAATTTTTAAATCCTCAAGCAGCTGTTATAAAATTAGAGAGAATCTAGTGCACAGGCTCAAGAGCTTTAAGGAGATAAAATGCACGTTTTTCAGCGTCTCACCAGCTCGTCCTGCAGATCCTTGACCCTGTTCATGACCTTCCTCGCCTCGCTGACGCACACAAAGTCGACGGGTTTGGCTTCAGGGTGAGATAGTTCGGACAAAACCACGCTCAGGAGGAGAAACAGGGCTTCTGCAGACGCCGACATGGTGAAAGAGGGAGACAAAGAGAGGAACGAGACGAACGAGACAAACGAGACACACCAGGCATAAATAACTCGATCAAACGTCATGTAAATGTCAACAGTGTAGTATTAATGAAATGAGCAAGTAAACATCAGACACCGATCGACTGAGTAGAACGAGATAAGGGAAGACTTGGAAGAAGAAGTATGGAGAAATGAAAGCAAAATAAATAAATAAACTTAAAATTATTATGACGTCATAGTGCGGATTATCATGATGGGATAAGCCAGTCAGGTTTATTTTCATCGACTTTGTCGAGCGCTGTCACTCTTGTGTTACACCACCCCCCCCCCAACCCCTACAGGGAATTTACATTTAGGCATTTGGCCGACGCCCTTATCCAGAGCACCTTACATTTTTATCTAATTAAACATCTGAGCAGTTGAGGCTTAAGGGCCTCGCTCAAGAGCCCAACAGGGACAATTTGGTGGTCGTGGGATTTGAACCTGGGACCTTCCGAACCATAGTTCAATGCCCTAATGACTGAGTTATACCTGGCCCCTCCCAGAAGAACATCCCACAAGAGCTGCAGTTTTGGAGACGCTCTGACGACAGTCCTCTAGCCATCACAACCTGGAAAAAGCTTCATTTGTTGCCTGATAGATCCCACCCACTTCCAGACACAATTGTAACAAGATACTGAAAATGAAACTACTGTGAGAACGGCTAGACTGTGATGTCTAGACGACTGGGTCAGAGCAACTCCAACATGGCAGCTCTTATATGAAGTTCTCGGGCTGCAGTGGTCAGGACATACCAAAAGTGATCCAAGGAAGGAGAACCGGTGAACTGGCGACAGGGTCATGGGGGTCTAGTCCAAGTCATAATAAAAGGATTGTTGCGTATGCACCATAAGTGTATTAAAACATCCCAAAACAATTTCTACTACTGTATATTGAAATTAAAGTACAATTTTCATGGAGCTTTTGATATATATATATATATATATATATATATATATATATATATATATAAAACATAACACAGGATAATTATTGTGCAACATTTTTTACAAAATAATCATTACTAAGAGTAATTTAGTTATTACTAAATAATTTAAAACCCCACAGTTATAAACAGTGCAATTATTTTTTAATTTTGCAATCTTCGTTGAAATATATTTTTAACTTTATTACTTTTGAACATTTTTAATGGCATATACGGCTCCTGCAGATTTTTATTAGCATTGCTAGGAAAAGAATCTGAAAGCTTTATAATGTTAATCACTAAAACCACAATATATTATAAATCACATAAGCTAAAATAATAATAATATTATAAAGTACAGATACTGGACTTTATTTTATTTAAATACAAATCTTTAAAAAAATCTTATAATAAATGATTCCATTTAAACATGTTACAATTTAAAAAACATAACTGTATAATTAATCAATTGACCAATTAATTTAAAATTAATTTTGTTACTAAGTGATTGATTAATTGATTAATTAATATAAATTACAACATGATATCTAATCACTCCGCCTTAAACCCTTTAAAGACCTCGCTTTAACACAACACTGCAGCTGACACACACACACACACACACACACACTCCTCACGCTGATGCGCTACACATCACATAAAACCAGCCTTTGTCTGTCACATACACTGAACATCACTGCACCAGGACAGTCTTTCCTTCACACATGCCGTTGTTAGAAAGCCGGGGTCAGAGGTCAGGGTCAGCCGTGATAAGACGCCCCCTGGAGGGACAGGGTTAAGAGCACTACATACAGTGGCAGCTTACAGTAGTCGTGCTGGGGTTTTGAACCCCCAACCTTCTGATAAGTATCCCAGAGCTTTAACCGCTGAGCCGCATCTGCAGAAGTAACAAGTAACAGAAGTCTGTGAAACTGAAACTTTCTCCTACCAGACTTTATAACACTCCTGTACACACCACCAAAGGCCACAGTTATAACAAACGCACTAAAGTCAGTATACAGAGACACGAGACAGACACTGATCAGCCATGACCGTAACCATGATCTCATGACGAGCACAAACAGGACCCAACACTACCCATAAGATACACCAGACAAACAGGTCTAAACTTACAGCACTTAAAGGATCTGCTGCTGGCGTCCCGGTGCCGGAAACCTCAGCACACCTTCAGAGGTCTTTCGAAATCATGCCTGGGGGTCAGAGCTGTTTTGGTGGCACAAAGGGAACCTACACAATACCGGGATTAATGTTTCACCATGATGATCGGCCTAGACACACTCTCCTCAGTCTTATTAACTATATTAATAAAAAAAAGCAAAGAGCAGAGAGCAAAGCACAGAATCAATTCATATGCTGATGACACGTCACTTTTCTCACAAATATAGTATAGAAATACATAATTCAATACAAGGAACCATCCACACACAGTGGAAACACATTAATCAATAAACTGGACTAAATCCACTACGCTCTCTTTCAACACAATGAAAATGTTAAAAGCTATAAGCACCGACTTTACGGCACCATCGATCCGAGTGTCGAAATCTGCACCGAGCTGTCAAACCTACATAAACTCAATTTTAACAAATTATTGAACACCACAGATAACACTGTATAACACCCCCCCCCCGCCCCCCCTCACTGGCAGAACTGAATCCATAATAATGACGATGCTACTCAAAATATACGAGTTATATTCAATAATCATTTCTGTACCTCGTCGATATCACAATAAACATCTTTCCAATTTCTACAACTCAGATCCATTAGACGTTCTGAAACCAACCCAAGAGTCACCACGTAAGACTTCCACTCATCAATATCAGAATTTCTGAATATCGCACCTCCAGCTTTCCAACATGTATAAATAATACCCAACTCAAAAATCAGCATAACATGTTAAAAAAGTAAGATATCACAGGTAGCAGGAGTTTTAGCCACAAAGCCGCGTGCTGGAGCTGATAGCATTAATCTGCACCTGTTACAGGACCGCGGGTCACGGGACGTTCAAACCAGACTACGGGAATTCCACACATGTACAAATAGACACCAGATGATTACATTAATGCCGTATGAGGCTGAACACCAGCTGCACACAACAGCACTTGATTAAGGAACAAATGATGAAGGAAATTATCTCATTTCTGACATCACACCCTCCGGCTCTCCGCTTCACTCCACATCACAAAATCACACCACAATCATTTTTCTGACGGAGCTATAACCATCAGCAAGGAAAATAACATTAACATTACAGGTACTGAGCAGGGCGTTCAAGTCAAAGCGGGACTTTTGAATGTATAGAAAAACTGAATACAGTATTGAGAATAAACACTCTCTTATATTCTCTATATAATCAATACCGAGAGATAGATAGATAGATAGATAGATAGATAGATAGATACTTTATTGATCCTGAAGGAAATTACAGATATCAAGCAGCAAAAGAGACAGTAAAGAGATTAATAACTTAAAATATAACTTAATTAATTACTTAAAATATAATCATTGATAATAATAAGCCATGATTATTAATATAATTCATAGTAATATATTTTAAAATATACATATTTAAAATATTTAATTAATAATAATAATAATAATAATAATAATAATCTTAATTAATTAATAATTTAAATATGGAAATAATAATAATAATAATAATAACAATAACAATCCTACTTAATTAATAATTTAAATATTTAAATAATAATAATAATAATAATAATAATAATAATCAACTTTATTCTCTACTTAAAAAAGTACAATTGAATAAGAAACACTCCAATACTAATAATCATTTAAATTATTTTAAAACGTTTTAAGTAAGTATACATTAATCTGTAATCCTGTAAATCTCCACTTTAAGTGTTAGTATTTAGACGTGAGCGTGAGCTGCGTGATAACGTTACTCACGTGTGAAAGTGTGAGCGCGACACACTCCCTGATCATCATCCATTCCATTGAAGAAAGTCTGCATTAAAGTTGAGACTGAGCCACCAGAATGTGTGTGTGTTACATTTGTATAATGTGACGCACTACACACTCACACACACTCACACACACACACACTCTCTCTCTCTGTCTGTCTGTCTCTCACCCCTACTTGCTTTGAACTGTTCCTGTGTATCTGTTACCCCTTCCTTCCCAACACACACACACACACACACACACACACATAGTTTAGCCTTATCAGATGCTTTATGTCCTTTCACTTTAAGATAAAAACTCGTTCCCACGCGTATACTTAAACCTACAACCTCCTGCAACGTTTGTGCAACTTTCGATGTGCAAAACCAACAAGAGGTCAATTTTGTTATGTTAATGCTGTAAGTTAATGTTTAACAGAACAGATATCACCGACGTGGCCTTGTATCAGAAGAACGATCCATTTCTAATAATTTTAAAACTAAACATTTTAATTATTGTGAAGCTCAGAAAAAGTAACGTCCACATGAAGCTCGACACGGGCCTTTGTTAGGTTTATTAAATCAGCCGTAGCAAATGTCAATGAACGTACGTGTGTGCGTGCATGTGTGTGTGTGTGTGTGTGTGTGTGGGTGTGTTTGATCCCCTGAATCTGGTAAATGTCTCTGTGTAAATGTTTAAGCTTCCATGAAAAGGGCAAAGACCATCACAGCTACCGGCGTTCTGAGCTCAGCCTTGTTTAAATTTCTCTTCCTGTAAAAAAAACAATCCATTTTAAGTGAAATAAAGTCTCACTTTTCTTTACTAAAGTCTCCACTTATCTATCTATCCAAAAATGGATTTCCTGCCAGTTTCCTTCATTCCGAATGTAGCCGATATGCAGCTGACACGTGTTTGTATCAATATCTGAACATGTTGACTTTAAAGGAGTAGTGTGTAAAGTTCGGCGCCCCCTACTGCCTCTGAGATGAACTGCAAATGCAATTCACTTTAGCTACCTTTAAACGAACACTAATATTATACCAACAATAATCTGAATAACAGCTCAAATAAAAAAAAATATAAAAAAGAGCACCACTTCAGTCTCGAGGGTCTGATCCGATCTCGCCCGGCCGGAAGGAATTAAAGAGACGATTAGCTTTCATCCCTTCAGTTCGCTGTCTCCTGGTCGCTTGAGAAGCACCGATTGGCTGGAATTTCTGTCTCAAATTGATGTGGTACAGCATCTAACCAATCATGGAGGAAAGTGTAACCATTCATAATGCAGAAGGCAGAATTTAGAGAGACGACTTTTCTCTCTTCTATTTTGAGCGTGTAAACACATCTTATCAGATCGGCATCCATGTAAACAGTAAGTTGTAATCTTTAAATGGAATGATTTCAGTCAGAATTATGACATTCTCTAGATAAACATAGAGAAGGAATTATTTTTCTCTTCCATCTAACTGCCCCCGGGGGTGAAGATTACATGACAAGTAGCTGCATTTTTGTTCTAATTTTTTATTTTATTTCAGTTACAGTGGAACCTCGGATTACGAGCATAATTGGTTCCGGAAGCGGCTCGTATTCCAAAACACTCGTAAACCAAATTGAAGTTTCCCATAAGAAATAATGGAAACTCAAATTATTTGTTCCACAGTCCAAAAAAATAAATACATAAAAATAATTTACACAAAATATAAAGTAAAAATAAAACTTATTAACCTGCACTTAAATTCAGAACTCTGCAGTATTGAGAAAAACTTGACAGAGAATATTTTGTGCATTGTTTCTCCGAGTCAAAGAAAAGCGTTTGTTAAAAAGCACAGATGCATGCTATTATGTCAAAATTTGCTGTGATTTTGCAAAACGCTGTAACTCCACCTCCCACACATTTGTCACAAATTAGTTCAAGGAAAAAAAATATGAAGTTTTGTTGCACACAAAATCTTTTTAATTCCAAACACTGTTAGTACAAAAACTCCAGTTTACATCATCATCATCATCATCATCATCATCGTCCTCTAGCAGATTTAGTTTTACTTTGGTACTTAAAGACATTATTACAGTACAGGTATGCAGAGTTTAACATCCGCCCTGTCCTTCTACCAACTCTCAATTGTTTATTAACGCTATTGTAACAGCAGACCAGACAAAATAAACACCACACACACACACACACACACACACACACACACACACACACACACACACACACACACACACAGGGGATTAGTCCAAGTATTGAAGAAACAGAGGATTTCAAAATACTCAGACTCAGTGTAAATTCCTTCTGAACCATTTTCAACAAAATCACGTGATAATGACAAACAAAAAGTAAACAGCACAGCTTGAAAGAAATAGAATTGAAAGAACTCACTGGAACAGAAAAAAAAAATTCTCCAAATCATGTAGCTTGAAGCAGAAATTCTATAGAGTTGTCCTGCAGGTTTATTGAGTTCTACAGAACTGAGCAAAAATTCTATGCAAAAAGCATCTGGAAGCAGAAGTTCTACAGACTCTTACTGCAGGTTTAATAGAAATGAGTAAAACTAACACAGAACATGCGGCTTGTTGCAGAATTTCCATAGAGATTTATTGCTCGTCTATATAAGTTTTATAGAAAGTAAGTAAAGAAAATTCCACAGAACACAAACCTTGAAGTGGAATTCTATAGAGTTTGATTGCATGTTTATAAAGTTCTATAGAACAGAGTAACAAAAATCAATAGATAGATAGATAGAGTACTTTATTAATCCTAAAGAGGAATTGTATCGTTACAGCAGCCAGTTCACATAATATACACATTTTTAATAAAAGAATTGCAATGAGGGGGAAAAAATTACAATTAAGGTGCATTAATGAACACTGTTAACAATTTAAGGTGCATTTAAAAGAACACGCATCTCGAAACAGAGACTACATACTGTAGAGTTGTATCGCAGGTCTATAAACGTCTATTAAACTGTATAAATATTCAGCTTGAAGCAGAAGATCTGTAGAGTTTTATTATAAGGAGTTTTCTAGACTGGGTTTAAAAAAAGTACAGAAAATGTAACTCGAAGCAGAATTCAGTATTGAAGCTCTTTACAGCTCTATAGAACTGAGTAAAATTCTACATCACACACACACACACACACACACACCCCGAGGCCGAGGCTTTACAGTCCTCCTAACATTCTACAGAATTTCGATTGAACTTTATTTAGTCACATTCTTTAATAAACAAATAAATAAATAAATAAATAATAATTAATTAATTAATTAATTAATTTGGAAAAATGCAGCAGAACAAACAAATAAATAAATAAATAAATAAATAAATAAACATCTTGGGAAAGTGGAAACCCACAGTACGTGTACCTTAATGACGTCACACATGCACACCTTTCAGTTAAGTGCTTCATTAGGACCTGCAGTGCTTTACACCTGTTAGCTGGATACCGGGTTCATGCAACAGTGTGTGTGTGTGTGTGTGTGTGTGTTACTTAATATATTGGATATATTGGACGCTCTAATTGCGATGTCACGTGGAATTTCGGTGGGAACCGGTGACGGAAGCCGCATTGCATCACATCATCAGTAGTCTGGATTCACACACACACACACACACACACACACTCTGCCGGTGTTTCGCCCATCAGCAGGCTCTCGGTGTCGGTGCGCGCGATGGCGGACGCGCCGCGCTTTGTTTCCGCTGCTTCATTGATTAATGATTGATTAATTGGTTGTCGTCGCGCGCGCGCGCTCTGAATCCGGATCCGGCGCGAGAGCAGATCCGAAGTTGGACGTCGTGACGCTTTTTTTTTTTCCTGTCTCTTCCTGATCATCATCATCATCATCATCATCACCACCCGGGGCTTTAGGGGGAAGAAGCCGGATGGTTTTAGTGACTCGGTGGTGGTGAGATGCGGAGCTGCGCAGGTGACCAGAGGCGGGAAAAGAGATAAAGAAGAAGATCAAAAAGAATAAAATCCGCAGAGAGAGAGAGAGAGAGAGAGAGAGAGGGAGGTGAGTGGCTTTAATGTGCAACCTGTTACTGATGGCTGCATCTTCTGGCTTATTGCAACAGGCTGCTGAGGAGAAGATCCGGAAAGAAAGAAAGAAAGTGAACGAACGCATCATCATCATCATCATCATCATCACACACTCCTCCATCATCCATCCTTCATTATTATCATCACTCACTCTCTTCTCCTTCTTCTCCTTCACGTCCACTCTGAAGGTCGGCTTGGAGAACCGGAGCTCAAGGGCACGATCATTAATCATTAACTATAATCCTGAAAAAAAATATTCAAAATGAGATAAAAAGCTGCTTTTATTCCCAGGTATCGTAAGCGGAGCGGTGAAGGTGTTGTAAACCTTAATCGTTAATGTTTTTACTTCCAGCTCTCTCCTCGTCTCACCGGAGGAATAAATGCGCAGCTCCATGAATCACTGCTCAAAAAAACTTTGCATGTTGGTGACTCCGTGTCTGTTTGTCCATCTGAGGTCAGAAATCTTTACTTATGACATAATCTTGCACTCATGATTGTAGATGAATTTAGGACAATGTGTGTGTGTGTATGTGTGTGTGTGTGTGTGTGTGTGTCCACTTTGCCCTAATTATGCATAAACCCTGGCTTATTTTGTCCTCCTTAATCTAGAACGAGGGCCGAGTCCATCATGAGGTCAGCTTAGAGCGATGTGATGGTTTAGCAGGAAATGGACGAAATGTGTGTGTGTGTGTGTGTGTGTGTGTGTGTGTGATGAGGTGTGAGTGGAGGGTCAGTGATTGTTGTTAACGAGAGAATTTTAAACAATGTAGTCAGGACTGCGTGAACAAAGTTCTTTACGTTATTTGCTTGTTTTTGAGCTTCACGCTCGGGCTAGCAGGCGACAAGTCGCTCGAGGTTGTTGCACGCCGCCGTGGTCCGTCCAGTCTGCATTTATGTCTGCTTAGAAGTCTGAGTAAACAAAATCCACATTTTAAATGTACTGTACAGATTACAGACGACACCATTAATACACATCTCCTTTGTTGCTTGACTTTTTTGTACAAAATCTTTTTTGTCCAGATTAAAAAAAACAAAAAAAACAAACAAACATGCTGTTTATAACAACCGTTATAGCTATACAGCATGTACAGTATGTTCACTGGAGGCACTAATGATATACTTACAGATCATTAAAGTCTCTATACTCATTTTAGGAAGGAAGTGAAGAAACGTCGCACCAGCTATGCTACAGGATTGGTCAGAGAATCCATCTTTCGGATTTCTTGCAACTTTACAATGATAATCTTTAAGCCGAGAAGAGAAAATCACAGCTTTGTCTTTAAATCACGGCTCCCGCAGCTCATATTATTATAAAACACTAACTAGTACACCTACCGCTAACGTGGACTTTGGGTAGTTTAGCTAGCTAGCGCGGGTCTTCAGTTTAGCATCATGGTCCAGCCATGTAAACCGCTAGGAGAAAAAAGAACCATGGCTTACAGTCAGTATGCTGTTTATCGTTATGGTTGATTTTCCTTGTTAGCTTCGTCACGAACGCGCGCAGGATGCGTGACTTTACTGGTTGAATCTTCATTTTTGTTTGATTGATGTTTGTGAGGACACAAATCTCCTATTTTATCCTTGCTTGGGACCGACGCTGCGTCCAGGTGTTGGTGGGGTTTGGGACTCGGGTTCCTTGCGCATGGCGGGCGAGAGATCTACCACTGAGCCACCAGCGCCCATTGGTGGAACACAAGCTAACAGAAGGTTTTCTGATCAAAGACTATTCACGTCTTATTCGCATTTTATTATTTTATTCTATTGTATTAAATATCTGGGAAACTAGCGACTAGCGTAATTTCGTAAACCTTTAGTTTGTTTCTATATGTAAATCGTCTACCCTAAAAGTCCCTCTAAATTGTGTGGTTACCATAGCAACACTCTGCAGTACTTTTCAGAGCTGCTGTTAAAAGAAAATATTCATTTATTCTTTCATCTTCTGTACCGCTCATCCTGGGTCACGGGGGGCCTGGAGCCTATCCCGGGAGACTTCGGGCACAAGGTGGGGTACCAATCCATCACAGGGCACACACACACACACACACTATGGGCAATTTGTTATCGCCAAATAACCTAATCTGCAGGTCTTTGGACTATGGGAGGAAACCCATCAAGCACGGGGAGAACATGCAAACTCACACACAACCCATAGGCGGGAATCGAACCTGGACCCTGGAGGTGCGAGGCCACAGTGCTAACCACTACACCACCGTGCCACCTCTAAAAGAAATTAATTGCTAAAAAATCTGTGTGTTTATTTAGTAATATTCAGACATTAATATAATGGCGCTAATAAAAATCCTTTTATTGCAGTTATCAGGCGTTTCAGCAACAGGATGCTAATGCGCTAATCACAACCACCAGAGAGAGAGAGAGAGAGAGAGATGTCCACAGTCTCAGAGACTCTTCCCAAAGCAGTGTTTATTTGAAGTGACAAAATGAAGCATGCTATTTCTATTTCATAATCCTATTTCATAATTTAATATTTGGTGGGGAAAAAAAGTCAAGCGTCCCAGGTGCTTTGTTTTTTCATCTGCATAAAATATGGCGCTTATCAGATTCGACCTCTTTTGCTTTATTAATAAAAGCCAGCCGGGGTTTAATGGCGTAACGCGCACCAGTCGATCGTAGCAATCATCTCGCTCTGTTTCAGCATTTAAGTCCTTATGATGTATAAATAATGAGATCAAATTATTTTAACCCTGGCACAGAGGGGCATCTGTTTCCCCTCCTGCGTGAGTCGGTAATACCCGAGCGTAATGAGGCTTTACTCTCCACCTCCAGGTGAGCGAGCCGGCGGCAGATAAAGAACAGAGACGCTCTGAACTCGTTCAGACCTGCACGCTGGATTATTAAAAGAACATAAGAGAAAGTTCTGTAGTGAATTGGGTCAGTGTGTTAGCGCTCAGGGCTTCAGAGCACCTCGTTCTGACGCTACAGGGCTGTTTGGGCGTCTGTCGCGCGAGCCTCAAGGACGGAGCCGCGGGTGGTAATGAACGCCGAGGAGGTGACTTCGCTAACGAGAGATTGCGAAAGAGCACGATGGATAATTCTAAAAAAACAAGGTAGAACATTCTCGTAAATGAGGGAAATGAATCAAACTGGAAGGAGGTTGTTAAAAAGAGACGTGTTTACATTACACACCAGAACCGTCATCCTGTGGGGAACAAATGAGAGCAATTCCAAACATCAATGATACAATTTAATGTTCTTTCTATCCCGTAAACTCCTTACACACATTTCATATAAAACAGCGGAACATAAACCCTCCAGAAAAATGTGGCTGAGAAGTTGATGGATAAAGTTGTATTTGGTTGCTGTAAGCAGGAACTGGGCTCTGATTGGACACTTTGCTGGGTTGTGAGTGGAGACTGTGCTCTGATTGGTTGCCGTGGTGTTTCGGGGTGTTTTTTTGGATTGTGCTCTGATTGGTTAGATTGTCACCTAAACAGCCCCTATTATGCGTTTTCAAATATGATCTTTCATGCAGTGTGTCATGTAGCTGTATATGAACATAAACTATCTGCACTATCTGTGACCCGACAGTGCACCATAAATGAAGTTTTTGTCTATTAAAAAAAAGAGTCGGCTCACATTCGCCTAAAC
>JAQMYL010000018.1:22019852-22030212 GCA_030014365.1 Clarias pachynema
AGACGACTCGTTCATCTGAGTCATGTTAAAGATTCGTTCAAAAAGAACGAATCGTTCATGAACGACCCATCACTAACTCAGATATGACAGATTTACATTTTTTTTATTTTTAAGTTAACCTAAAACTACTTCTATACAAAAAGAGACAACAATAGACAACAGACAGCAAAGAGCTACAGAGCGACAAACACAACAACGCAAGATGTTTCAGTACTTTTGTAGTAATGCGGTACGAGTTGAGGTCGTGGGAGGAGAAACAATTTGACCTTCCTGAGTAGCAGCAATGATTTAAAAATACTTTGTGCAAAAAATATCAAGAAGATAAATATAGTGCAATATTGTGCAAAAAGAGAAGATCGGGTCGGTCGCTATGAACGAGAGAGACCCCGATGATCTCCTCTGCTGTCCTCACTGTCCGCTGTAGGTCTTATGGTCCAACATGACACAATTCACAACTCAGACAGTGATGCAGCTGCTCAGGATGATCTCGATTGTAGCATTTGATCTGAAGCTTGACGTTTCCCAATCGTTCTGAAAGCGCCTGTAGTTTTATTCTCCGCACGCGGCTCTTTACTCTCTCTGACCTCTGACCTCAGTGACAACAGGAAAAAATCCTCCTCTGAGAAAAACGAGTCGTCATAAACACATCTATCGGAGTTAACACAAGGAGACGTGAAGCAGATTCATCACCTTTACCTCTGAAGCATCGTGTAAAGATCCTCGTACGAGACCCGCAGCAGCGGCATCACGCCACAGGGAGAACGCCGAGGATACGCCGAGAGAGAGAGAGAGAGAGAGAGAAAGGTGATAAATGTGCACAGAAAAATAATGAAAGATAAAAATGGATGAAAAAAATAATAATAAAAGCACATTGGAAAAAACTAGATCAACCAGAAGAAAGAAAGAAATTCATGCAAGAAAAAAGGAAAGATAAGGAGACAGAAACTAAAATAGTGAAAGGATGGAGGGATAAATAAGTCAAAGATCAGAAAGAAAAAAATGGAAAGAAAACACAAATTAAGGAAAGAGAGAAAATGGAGAAGAAAAAAAATTAAAAAATTAAGGGAATGAAGAATTGATAGATAAAAAAGGAAAGAACAGAAAGAAAAAAGACAACCAGAAAATGCAAAAGAAAGAAAGAAATAATGGATTAAAAAAAAAACTTTTAATTTTAAAAAAAAGTTTAATTGAATAAATTAAATGAAAAAAGGAGAAAGAAGACAACTGGAGAAAATCAGAAGAAAGGAAAAATGTCTATATAATGTTTGAAAAAAAGGAAGAAACTAAGAACAGACAGATGAGAAAGAAGGAAGAATGAGGTGAAGAGTAACGAAGAAATAAAATGAACATAACATAAAATTAAGTAAAAAGTCAAAAATATAGAAAGACTTGAAAAGTGAAATTGACTCTGCTGATTGGTCAGCTGGGGTACCGCCCACAATGACATCATCACCCGGCAAATTTAAATCCACACATCGTATCCGTTAGTGTAAAAACATTCTTTAATTTGAAACAGTTTTTATAATTAACATTAAAAATATAATAATAATAATGATAATAATAAAAAATCTGTCGTTAAGTGTGAATATTAATCACGTCACACGCGTGATCTCACGTGGAAGAA
Source organism: Clarias pachynema (assembly GCA_030014365.1). Lineage (NCBI taxonomy): Eukaryota > Metazoa > Chordata > Actinopteri > Siluriformes > Clariidae > Clarias > Clarias pachynema. The sequence goes on from JAQMYL010000018.1 coordinate 22,021,477, forward strand.
AAACAGAGAATGGAGAAGTGGACTGTATAAAGGGAATACGGTTCAGTGTGTGTGTGTGTGTGTGTGTGTGTTGCTTACACTACGACCATGTGAGGGGAAAAGTAGAAGAAAAATAAACAGAACAAACAAAAGCGTAAAAATCCTGGCACCCTGTTGCTCGGTGCTAGCGTGTTGTTAGCGTGTTTGTTAGCGTGTTGTTAGCATCTCCGGCTCTTTTTAACGTGTTCAGAAATAAACGTCAGGTTACGGCGTTTAAACCTCCGCGCGCTGAGTCATCATCGGTTCCTCGAAAATTTATAAAAAGCCATTAAATATTGATTTTTTTTTTCCTTTGCAGTATTTTTTCACACATTTAACACTAACGTCCTCCCACGTGCTGAAATTCGGGATATGAGGAGGACGGAGTTCTCGGGCAGTCGTAGTGCCCTGATTAAAGCTGCAGCGCCGCCGAGGCTGTACAGGATGGCGTAACGTCTGGGGAGCGCCGGAGACGGAACCTGCCGAACTCGGCCGAGCCAGGAAGCGGAGCGCGATCTCAGTCTCATCGCTGTTGGAATCCCGTGGAGGGGGGGGGCGGAGTTGAGGGGGGGGGGCGTATTAGACCTGCTCTCTTGATCTACACTGCGGTAGTGACTCAGCTCAAGTAGTTGTGTTCACTTGTGTACGTGTGTGTGTGTGTGTGTGTGTGTGTGTGTGTGTAGGAGAAGCAGAGTAATAAATATAGAAATGAAGCTGCCCACAGAGCGAGGTTGCTGAGCTGCACTCGGTCGTGACGGATAAAAGCAGCTTTAGAGGAGCTGATGAAGGTGCGAACGGCCTCGTTACCTCGCACACAGGTGGAGGAGCCGCGCTTCGGCCCTGGACATCATCCAGCTCCGACTCGACGACAGAATGCGGCTCGTCTCCTGCTGTAAAAACAAACCAGACGGGCGTCTGTCATCGGGTCTGAAGTGAAGACTCTCCAGAACCAACAGCATCCTGATTTCAGCGCATTAATCAGCCTGGAGCGTTTCCAAACCACAAACTAAACAAACATCTTACTGATGTAGAAGGACTTATTTTTTTACGCTCTGACGGATTCTTTGTAAGGACTCTGTCACGCCCCGACGGAGACCATGAAGTTCCCACGGCGTCCTAAAAATATCAGAGAATGCAGCAGGATGAGATGAAAAAATGTCCATTTATCCAGTTCACACCACTTCCTAGTCGTGTCCCTGTCAGGTTCCCAACACGTCCATCAGGTTGTCACTAATTTCCTCTCACACACCTGATCACACACTGAGTTTGAGCCAAGTGATGGTGTGAATTAGACCCAGTGTTTATACTGAAATGTTCTGATCGTGACGTTGGTTGTCGTTATTGTGCTGATAACCGAAGTGGCCTGGACGGACCGACCGTGGTCATGGCACGAGCCTGAAGAGGACACACTGCAGTGACGTCTCCATGCGTGTAGTACGTCAGTGAGACACTAAGACGGGTCAGTTACGCCGTTAGCTGGTCCGTGCCGTCGTTACTGCGTCCGTATTAAATTATATTATATAATTCAAACGTCCCAAAAAAAACACAAAAAAAAAACACTACAAGTCGAGGGAGACGACGGTTACCGGTTTGTCCTGAGCTCCTGACGAGCTGCACGTCTTCTTACTGCGTTCACACTAGTATTGTGTAAACATGGTGGGAAAGTGACGAGGTTTAAATAAAAAATTATAATAATTTAGTTATTTCAACATATTTATTATTTTTATTAAACAATTTTGTGTTTATTTATTGATGCACTAAGTGTGTGTGTGTGTGTGTGTGTATATATAGCACAGCCTTTGTTTATTTTAATTTGAAGGTGTTATCTATCTATTTATCTACGTCACATACGGTTGTGTGCCAATATTCATCTGCTTTCCTTCTCCCTTTCTTTATTCCTTCATTCATTTGCTTGTTTATATATTTACATGTTAGAGTAAATATAAATTTTTTTGGTTATTTGTTTATTTAATTATCTATCTATCTGTCTCACCTTTGCTGAATTCTGTATAAATATACTTCAAAAACAAGCTTCCTTAATATCAACAACAAACAACAAAACGACAAACACGTTACAGCTGAGGACAAAAATTCCGCATCACTTTAATGATATCTGTTTTACTGTAACACGTGTATCGTGAAAAGTTTTGTTGACGGTAAATAAAAAGCGAATTACTCACTCCGCAGTATTAATAAATACGTTTGTAAAGAGTGCAATAGAATAAAGCCAAGTAAACTGTAATTATAATCATCTAACCGCTTTCTAATGAACACTCTCCGCCTCCAAACTTTAGGCCCCGCCCACTCCGCCCAGTCTGATCCTGACGGATGATGATTTTCACTCTGTTTGTTCACACTGTGAGTTTATAGACATCAGTGAGACGTCCAGCTCCAGGAAACACATCAACCTGTCAGTTAGAGGAAGGCACAGATTTATCTCCTGTCTCTTTTCCTCTTTTCTTTACGTCTGTGGACTAAATGCGGACACGGCGTGAATATTTACCAACTCTCACATGACTTCTGTCAGACTGTGATGCACAGCTGCACACTCGAGCGTTCCAGTTCAGAAGAGACGCAGGAAATGGAGAAGGAATGAAAGTGTTCTGCGGCACTACGTCTCTCACCTTCTCTGTCTCTCTCTCTCCGTCTGTCTCTCTCCGTCTCTGTCTCTCTCTCCGTCTGTCTCTCTCCGTCTCTGTCTCTCTCTCCATCTGTCTCTCACCTTCTCTGTCTCTCTCTCCGTCTGTCTCTCACCTTCTCTGTCTCTCTCCGTCTCTGTCTCTGTCTCTCTCCGTCTGTCTCTGTCTCTCTCCGTCTGTCTCTCTCTCTCTCCGTCTGTCTCCGTCTCTGTCTCTCTCTCTCCGTCTGTCTCTCTCTATCTGTCTCTCTCTCCGTCTCTGTCTCTCTCTCTCTCTCTCTCTCTCCGTCTGTCTCTCTCTCTCCATCTGTCTCTCTCTCTCTCCGTCTGTCTCTCTCTCTGTCTCTCTCACCTTCTCTGTCTCTCTCTCTCCGTCTGTCTCTCTCCGTCTGTCTCTCACCTTCTCTGTCTCTCTCCGTCTCTCTCTCTCTCTCTCCGTCTGTCTCTGTCTCTCTCCGTCTGTCTCTCTCTCTCTCTCTCTCCGTCTGTCTCTCTCTCCGTCTGTCTCCGTCTCTGTCTCTCTCTCTCCGTCTGTCTCTCTCTATCTGTCTCTCTCTCTCTCTGTCTCTCTCCGTCTGTCTCTCTCTCTCCGTCTGTCTCTCTCTCCGTCTCTGTCTCTCTCTCCGTCTGTCTCTCACCTTCTCTGTCTCTCTGTCTGTCTGTCTCTCTCTCCGTCTGTCTCTCACCTTCTCTGTCTCTCTCCGTCTCTGTCTCTCTCTTTCCGTCTGTCTCTGTCTCTCTCTCCGTCTCTGTCTCTCTCTCTGTCTCTCTCACCTTCTCTGTCTCTCTCTCTGTCTGTCTTTCACCTTCTCTGTCTCTCTCTCTGTCTGTCTCTCTCCGTCTGTCTCTCTCTCTGTCTCTCTCTGTCTCTGTCTCTCTCTCCGTCTCTGTCTCTCTCTCTGTCTGTCTCTCACCTTCTCTGTCTCTCTCTCTCCATCTGTCTCTCTCTCTGTCTCTGTCTCTCTCTCCGTCTCTGTCTCTCTCTCCGTCTGTCTCTCCATCTGTCTCTCTCTGTCTGTCTCTGTCTCTCTCTCCGTCTCTGTCTCTCTCTCTCCGTCTGTCTCTCCGTCTGCGTCTCTCTCTCTCCGTCTCTGTCTCTCTCTCCGTCTGTCTCTCTCCATCTGTCTCTCTCTCCGTCTCTGTGTCTCTCTTTCTCTCTCTGTCTGTCTCTCTCTCTCCGTCTGTCTCTCTCTCTCCGTCTCTCTCTCTCTCCGTCTCTGTCTCTCTCTCTCCGTCTGTCTCTCTCTGTCTCTGTCTCTCTCCGCCTGTCTCTGTCTCTCTCTCCGTCTGTCTCTGTCTCTCTCTCCGCCTGTCTCTGTCTCTCTCTCCGTCTGTCTCTGTCTCTCTCTCCGCCTGTCTCTGTCTCTCTCTCCGCCTGTCTCTGTCTCTCTCTCCGTCTGTCTCTGTCTCTCTCTCCGTCTCTGTCTTGTTATCACTAGTGAAATGTTTATTCTACACTACATTAGCATGTTTCTGGTTGTTTTTGAGTGCTTCTTTCTGGTGTGTGTGTGTGAGATCGGCGTAGTGGATGAGGCAGTGTGTTTGAGTGTGATGGATTAAAAACGAGGACATTTCTCTCGAGCCGCGTCCCTATCGGTGTGAGGATCAATACGGTGTTTCACAAAATGGTGGCGAGTCAGCGAGCGTCACATCGACCAGCGGCTTCTGTGTTCACGCCATGTGGCCTGGTCACTTCATTATAGAGCCTACAGCGTGTGTGTGTGTGTGTGTGTGTGTGTGTGTGCACCAGTCGAGCCACAGCCTGTGATATTCTCTCTAGATCTGTACAAACCTGATATATTTTCCAGTTTCCTGATGGAGCTGTTCACTCAACAAGTAGGAAGTTTCACGTGGAATTTGATGTTTTCTTACATGATATAATATACAGTATATGTAGCATAAATCCGCATAAAGATGGCCGTCTGCATTGTCATATGACGCTAACGTTACGTTTTCTTTGCATGGAACTGAGATACGTGTAACACCGAGCTAGAATTCACACGCGTGTATCTAACGTGTCTATTCAACAAACAGGTAACTAGAGTTAGCATAAACCCAGAGTGTTGAATTAAGACCGTACGGTGTTTCTGTACGTCCAGCTGGACTCGAATCAACTGTTAAAGGTGTTAAATCAACACCGGGGGTTTGCACTGTGTGTACACCGTTACCGTGAGGCGCCACGTTTGCCTGGTTCTCACTTGAACTCAGTGCGAAGAGAGCGTGTTTAATATGATGTCATCGCTTTGAGGATGATGAACTGCGCTGTGATTCACTAACGAAACGTGCCAGATTCCTGAAGATGAAGAGCCACAAGCCGGGGGTGAAGACTGACCTTCCTGATCATCCATCACTTTTACAGGTTCCCCAAAATGTTCTCAGAACAGCTGAGGAGCACAACTTTCTCCAGGATCACCTCCATGGCATCACCATAGGCTGAACGTGGGTGGAGCTTTTTCGAGGACATGAAGCACCGCGGTCTGGACGTCTGCATCACCGTTCATCCGAACAAAAACGAAATGCTGAGCGAGCAAGTTTCCCTGGACAAAACTCACTTTCTGTGTTTTGGCAGAACATCAAGGATTTCATGGCTCTAATCTAATGATGATGATCCTCCTGAGAAACCAAAAGCCAAAGCCAGGCCTGTGGAGTCAGCGTGCCAGTCTGAATCTCAGTCCAGAACCCCAAGGAAGGTGTAGATTTCCTGGATCAGACTTGGATATACATCTACGTATTACAAATAACTCTACTGTTCATGAGTATGCTAGTTTTGTCCAGTTACTTTTGAGCCTCGTAAAAATAAATGATTGTAATTCCTAAAAAAAAAATGTTAAACATGGTAACTCCTCTTGACTTAAAACCAAACTTCAATCACATCTTGATCGCTTGGTGTTGGATTAAAGAGGCACGGAGCTGCTGTCCGCATACTTGTGGCCCTGACTGTCATAATAACATAATGCGAAACAGTAGCGGTAAGGGCGGCAAAGGCTTAACAGGTGGATGAGGACCGGAGAGGATAACAACTTTTACACACACACACACACACACACACAATCCCAGATGGTGTAATGACTCGTGCTGTAATGTCGAGGAGCCTCTTGAGTTCGTTTTCTTCTTCCTCCTTTTCTAAAAGGAGAGCTCGGCGTTCGGTGTGTGCGTGCGCGCGCGTGTATGCGCGTGCGCGTGTGTTTTGACAGCGCAGTGCCGCAGTGTCGAGGAGAACATGAACATGACCCCTGCGGTGACAGCGAGGTGAGCTACAGGCCCGCCGCTGAGTCTCTCTCGCTTTATAATAAATGAACACTGGCTGAGTCACGCTGTAGCAGAACAACAGAAACCTGCCGGGTCTAATCGACTTCTTTAAGACAATCAGGAGAAATGTATCTCTCACGTCTCGAGTCACGTCTCCTCGCCGCCCAGGATGGAGCAGGAAAATAATAAACCCCGTCTGGGCAAAACATTACGTCACCGTTTGGACTCAATAACTTGAAGAGGTTTTGACTGCAGGGATTAATGTTTATTCGGCTGACTTCATTTTATTGCCCCATAACGTTACTGAGTCTAGACCTGATCACCTGATCAACCCCAGATCATAACACTGTCTCCAGAGGACTTGTACAGTGGACACTATACATGATGGAAGCATCGCTTCATGCGCTTAAGTCCAGAGTCAACGCCGCCGTCTACCAGGAGATTTTGTAGCACTTCATGCTTCCTTCCGCAGACGAGCTTTATGTGGATGCTGACTTCATTTTCCAGCAGGACTTGGCACCTGCCCACACTGCCAAAAACACCAAAACCTGGTGCAATGACCGTGGGATTACTGTGCTTGATTGGCCAGCAAACTTGCTTGACCTGAACCCCAAGAGAAAGATGAGAGACATGAGACCGAACAATGCAGAAGAGCTGAAGGCCGCTATTGAAGCATCCTGGTCTTCCATAACACCTCAGCAGCGCCACAGGCTGATAGCGTCCATGTCACGCCGCATTGAGGCAGTAATTGCTGCAAAAGGTTCCCAAACCAAGTACTGAGTACATACGCATACTTAAACTTTTCAGAGGTCCGATATGTTCTATGTACAATCCGTTTTATTGATTGCATGTAATATTCTAATTTTCTGAGATTGTGGGTTTGGGGTTTTCATGGGCTATAAACCATAATCATCTCAATTATGACAAATCACGAGTCTCTCTCATATACTGTATTAGTTTCAGCTTTTAAGTTGCATTACTGAAATAAATGAACGTTTGCACGATATTCTAATTTTTCGAGTTTCACCTGTATATTATGTTTTAATTATGATTGACCCATGCTCTGTGCCGCTTGAGTTTTTAATGGCTTAATAATGTCTTGGACAGCTCTTAACCCAATTCCAGACATTTCAGCTTTATCTCCTTAGTTGTTGTCTTTGCTTGATGCAGGACAATAACGTGACTCTTCTGAAACACAGTAACATCTTTGTCCTGAGCCCAGGTCGTCTACAGACGCGGGTGTGTAAGAAATGAGAAGCTCCTCACTGCATCAGTTAGCGTTAAAAGAATCGTAGCAGCAGAAACACATTAATCACTGCAGTAACGACCTCATCAACGCCGCTTAATTATTTACTTATTCGAATCCAGACATATTTTCATACTTCATATTTTTTGGTATCGCTTTGTTCAGCGTACCCGGAGCGAAATGGGGTTTTTGCGATGTCTTTGTCTGTCGCTCTGCTTTTTTTTTTTTTATAACCAAAGATGGAAAGTTTTCAGTTTTTGGTTGTTTTTTTCTTTTTGAGGAGCGTTATCATTATCTCCAGAAATCACATCCTCAATTTAGCGCTCTCTAGCAGAGCGGGATCCTCCTCTGAGCTAATGGTGTGCAAGCGCAAATGTGCTAGCAAACAGCGACTTAATCTCGCACCAGCGTTTAGCACCATATCGACCTCTGTGAGATATCAGCATGTACATCCGTATCGCTTTACAGCTTCCGCTTAGGACATTACCGGAATATTCTTCACGCCGGCTGTGCGTCAAATCATCCTCACGCCACCACCAGGAGACTCGGATATTAGACTAATGGGATTAGAGTGTTAAGGTCTTTTTTTTTCTTCTTCATGTCAGAGAGAAGATGAGAGGAAATGCTGACGTCTCCGGAGCTCCTCAGCGCTAAGCTAATCCACGCGGCACGATGCATTAGACTTATTGATGGATGCAGACGATGGAGTGAAAGCTGCTTTTTAAAGAAAACGAGAACTTTGGTGATTAAATAGGGTCTGGTGAATAAATATATATATATATATACAGCAGCCTCTGAAAAGCTGTGTGTGTGTGTGTGTGTGTGTGTGTGTGTGTGTGTGTGTGTTTTCGGAACGTTGTAAAAATTTCATGCCACATTAGAAGATAAGTCTGGAAGGAACGGGAAGGTTTAGGACAATTAAACCCCAACGCTCCGGGCCTGATGTCTGTCTGGTTAAAGTTTCCGGAAGAAGAAAAAAGTTCTGCTTGGGTGCGTCGTAGCTTTAAATAAAAACTCTGGAGTTCGCAGGCTGACTTCCCCGTGGTGGAGAAGACATTAGAGTGATAAAGTGAGAAATGTCGCACGCTGAGTTGATCACTTATGAGTAATATTCCAGGAAAAAAAAAAACAACAACTTTAATTTATAAAGCACTTTCAAACATGTTGTAGTGTAAATGATGATAAAGTGCAGAGGAATAAAATCAACAGTAATGTAAAAATGAAAAATCCAAAAATAAGCATAAAAAGAGGGTTCTCTTCAGTTTTCGGAGGATTTTCAGCATACAAGGAATTTTACACTAGCATTTTCTGCATGATTTAGTGAAGACGTAGAGTAGCACCATGGACCAGTAGCAAGAAGAAAACGGAGCCGCTTTCAGTTTGGTTTTTAAAGCATCCGAGAGTTTGATTGCCGAGAGGAATCATAAATTAAGGTTAAGTGAGGTTTAATGTCTATTTATTTCATATTTTACTTCATTTACTATTAATTTTTTAAATTTATTTTCCCCCCAATTTTCTCCCTAATTTAGTCGTGTCCAATTCCTCCCCGTCACTAGGGGGCTCCCACATTAAGGCTACCACTACC
>JAQMYL010000018.1:22036638-22044536 GCA_030014365.1 Clarias pachynema
AGTTATGATGTAATGAGTTAGGGGTTACATTACAACATGATGCGTTTGGAAGGGTTTAGTTATGAAGTAACGTTTTAGGACGAGAACTTCACAATATGAAGCGTTAGGAGTGATGATTTTATGATGTAATGCATTTCACAAAGTGTGAAAGAGTGGTTCAGGGGGCGTGAGGAATCCAGGCCTTAACCCCAGTGAGGATCTTCGGGACGTGCCGGAGACGACTTCACACAGAGCGGTCCGACTCTCACATCATCAGTACGCGATCCTGGAGAGACATTAATGCGACTCTGGACGGAAATAAACTTTGTGTCATTGCATTAGTTTATCTAAACGCTGCCGCCGTCATAATCACAGCAAAAGGTGGAACAATGAAATATTAGTGTGTATTACTGAGGTTTTTGGCCAGAAAGTGTACAGTATATATAATATAATCCTAATGATCCTTATACGCTGTATAATATGAATAAGTCCCGCTCCTTTTTCTTCTAATTGCTCATATAAAAGAACCTGACACATTATGGGAGTAATCTCGGTGTAGTGCTGGTTTTATGGCCGTCCGCTGACGGAGGGGTACTTGGGGGCTGATGTACTGTATTATGACGCATCATAAAGGTGAGTGTGTTTGATGTTGGGTGAAATGATGTGAATTTAACACTCGTTTGTCTCTCGGCCGCAGATCAGCAGTGTGTAGCGGTGGGGAGGTGTGAGGACGTAGACACTGCAGATACCGTTGCCTCGGTTAGCCTGGTGTCGATAGATCGCCCTCTACTGGACACTAATTAGCATCGATCCGCTCGTTTGGACCCGTTCTGCCCTCGCGTGTCTCATTGAGATTCCACAGGTGTTGCAGCCGTGGAGCCAAAAGGCTGCAGAGGAGACACTGGATGAGTGTGTGTGTGTGTGTGTGTGTGTGTGTGAGACAGAGATTGTGATAAATCGCGAGACAAATCTTTCCAGCGGTGACTCGGTGACAATAATGACAAGAGATGACAATAAAGATGGCGGTTTAGATGATGAATATCGATTTGTTCACTGATAGGCCGAGCTGAAAGGGAAGGAAAAAATGCCTCGTTGTCGTGTGTGTTTGCCAGCAGGGAGCGCAATCAGTCTGTTATTATTAGAGAATGACAAATGCTCTATCATTAGAGTAGCTGCTCTGTGTGTGTGTGTGTGTGTGTGTGTGTGAGAGAGAGAGAGCTGTCATGTGTGTCTAAAAGGACAAACCTACACAAATCATCAATCAAACCGTGTGTCTCTGTTTACAAACACGCTCCTCACCATTCAGCTTTAATTGATCTGCTCACATTCACGTGAAAATAAAAGTGTGAATTAATGAAGAAATGGGAAAAAAAGAAAAATCCGATATCGGAATCTGGACGATGTTGCTGTGATTTTTTTTTCCGTTTTTTTGGCCCGCAGCGAGCTCCCCCGGGAGCGTTTATTAATTAATTAATTGTTTATTAAATGAAGACGAGGTTTGGCCTCCGCTAGGCGAATCTCCAAAGACCCACACACCTTCTGTATGAGTATCGTCGCCTCCTTAGGCAGCCTGTTGAGTGTGAACCGCTCTGTGTGAAGAAGCATGAAAAATCGCCTGCTGGCGCTGTGTGTGTGTGTGTGTGTGTGTGTGTGTGTGTGTGTGTGTGTGTGTGTGTGTGTGTGTGGCTCCTCTGAACCTCCATGACAGGATTTCAGGGATTTGGATGATCATCAAGTTGCCACCTACACACACACACACACACACACACACCCAGAACAGGAGCCGGAGTGAGCCGGGAGTCATCATGTTCACTCGCTCTATCTGTCATTTTCTCTCTTTATGTTTCTCTCTCTCTCCCACTGGCAGTGTGTACATAACACACACACACACACACACACACACACACTTTCTTCTTTTTATCAATGCATTTAATATATGCATACAGTAAAAAAAAAAAAAAAAAGATGTTGCGCATTAACCGTGTAAACACCAGCTTTTATTTATGGCAGCAAGTAAGACGTTTCGTTTTAGTCACGATGTCGTGCTGTAGGAGACGTTTCAGTGATGAATGAGAATTTTCAGCGCTTTTGCTGATGCATTAAGAAATGTCGAAGTGATGACTGATAAACCAGGAGAGGAGACCCGAGGAATAGTTTTCACGCCTCTGATCGAGACCCGGCTGGTGGGTAGGAAGTGGAAATTGGATAGGATTAGATCAGACTAAAATAAGAAAGGCTTCCCAGAACAGTAAATAAATAAACTCGAGCTGGGCCGCCGTGGCACTGCAGCAGAGACCGAACCAGCAGAAGAGCATGCAGAGGAGAAAAAAAAAAAATAAATAAATAAAGAGAATATTCCTGCAGTGATGTAAAAGAAGAGCGCAGAGGACGCGGATGCCCAGAGGCTCAGCGTTAACAGCTTGACATTGCTCGTCATGTCAGGCACAGAGAGCAGATCTCAGCGCCTCCTACGTTCCTCCACTCTCCTCCGTTTCTCCTCCTGCAGATATAAATACCCCGTCGTTCCCCCGACATGTTGCGCTTTGCTGCATTATGCATGAGTTCTGCACGCTGTCACCGCCGTCCACGCTAAGGGGAAATCTCACGCCTGGTACTTTTCCCACAGCATTCTCTCTCTCACACACACACACACACTCAACAAGGACTTAAAATACACCACCTGTCTACTTTCATAGCACAACGACCTCAAGGTTTACAATATCACGGCAGCGTGGTTAAACTGAAGCATGAGAGAAAGTGATTTTCATTCCTGTTTAGGTGGAGTGATGGTTTTTATGCCTGACCTCCCCAAACCTCCCCCGCCTAGTAAACGCTGCCTCCTCCTAAATGAAACTCGGCTTGGTAATTTGAAATGTCTACAATAATAAGAAAATATATTGTGTGCTGAAGAGAAGAGCTACGAAAGTACATTTCATACTGATATCTGGAGGGTGTTACATTAACACACGTTATTGTATTACCGCACGCCGTCACGCTCGAAAATGGTAAATGCTTGGGGTGCCAATAAATGTGGCAAGTTTATTTTATTTTACTTGAATTCATTATAAACCTACCATCTTTAGTGTGGGTGCCAATAATTTCGGAGCTGACTGTTGATACTAATGCATCTCTACATCAATGCATCACATAGAGAACTTAACTATTCCTTAATTTGCATTTGGAAACCAGTTTGCACATTATATAAGCTTCTCTTGCTGCGGAATTACTCTCTACAAAAACAAAAACACACACACTCAAACACAGAAACACACACACAGACACACACACACACTAATTATAATGATCAATCCTGAGATGAGGAGAGGAAGGCCTAGAAGACAGCCTGTTGGTGCCGAGATTCCTGTAAACAGCACTGTGAGTAGTCGAGTCCAGACGTCTCCACACTGACCCTGTTCTTGCGTCCACAGTTTGCACGTCACGGTGTCAGAGGTTCCTGATCTCCCGCGTGGGTGAAGACTGGATTTTCCTCATCCTCCTGGGACTGGTGATGGCGCTGGTGAGCTGGGTCATGGACTACACCATCGCCTTCTGTCAGCAAGGTGAGAGAGAGAGGAACGGACGGAGTAAAGTTACAGTGAAGTCCAAATTACAAAGGATGAACATATATAACGTTAGCAGCAGTGTGATTATATTATTAGGTAACAAGTACAAGATGTGCAACCAAGGAAATGTGCACAAGAACATAGAGCACAAGAACATAGGGTCTAATAGTCTAAAAGTCTAATATTTCATCGTCCCGCCGATTGCGGCCGCGGCATCGTTTCGATAAACTAATGCAACGTCACAACATTCATTTCCACCCTGAGCCGCATTAATTTCTCTCCAAGATCTTCTACTGATGTTGTGAGAGTCGGACCGCTGTGTGAAGCATTCTCCAGCACATCCCAAAGATTCTCACTGGGGTTAAGGTCTGGACTCTGTGGTGGCCGATCCATGTGTGAAAATGATTCCTCACGCTCCCTGAACCATTCTTTTAGAATTTCATCCCGATGCAACCTGGCATCGTCATCTTGGAGTACGGTCGTTCCATCAGGGAAGAAGAAAAGATGTGATAACCTGGTGATTCAGGTGGTCAGCTGACTTCATTTTATTGCCCCATAACGTTGCTGAGTCTCGACCTGATCACCTGATCAACCCCAGATCATAACACTGTCTCCAGAGACACTTGTACAGTGGACACTATGTATGATTGAGCATCGCTTCATGTCCTTCCCTTCTTACCCCGACACGCCCATCACTCTGGAATAGGGTCAGTCTGGACTCATCAGGTCACATGACCTTTTTCCATCACACCAAAGTCCAGACTTTATGCTCTCTAGCAAACTGAAGCTTTTTTTCTGATGAGTCTCACTAACAAGTGGTTTCTGTTTAGTCCCGATCCTCACTGCAGTTCCCATTGCATTGTGGGTGTGGAAATGCCTTCAATCAGTTAAGGCTCTGGGGTACTGACCGAGAGGTCGGGTGGTCAAGTTGCAGCACCGCAGGCACTCTGACCCCAGCTTCTTAACTGCAAGTTAACTTAACTGGAAGCAATCTCCTTGGTAGTTTTCTTTGCTTGACCAGAACATTAATTTGCCCCTTCTGAAACAGAGTAACCTCTTTGCCATGCCTACAGGTTATAGATTCAAGATTCAAAGAACTTTATTTATCCCAGAAGGAAATTGTTAAATGTCTTCTGACATGGTTGTTTAAGAAATGAGAAGCTCCTCACTGCATCATTCACTTGCTCATCTTCTATACCGCTTAAACCTGTATTCAGGGGGTGGAGCCTATCCCAGGAGGCTTAGGGCACGAGGCAGGGTACACTCTGGACAGGGTACACTCCATCGCAGAGCACACACACTACGGGCAATTTGGGAACGCCAATTAACCTTACCTACATGTCTTTGGAATGTGGGAGGAAACTGGAGTCTCTGGAGGAAACCCACCGGGAGAACATGCAAACTCCATGCACACAGAGACAGGAATTGAGCCTGGCCGGGAATCGAGCCCAGACCCTGGAGGTGCAAGGCGACAGTGCTAACCACTACACCACCGTGCCGGCTCCTCATGGCATCAATTAGGGTTAAATAACTTGTTGCAGCTGAATCATATTAATCACTGCAGTAATGATCCAACGGAAGACTCTTAACTATCCGCTTAGATACATCCAGTTGGTGAGATGTTTTTTTTTTTTTTGGCCAGCAGTGTAAATATAGTTATATTAAAAGGAATGTAGTGGCAGTGTGGGGGTTGTGTGAGCAAGTCTGAGGGATTAGTCTTTGGTACCGTCTGTGATAAGGATCTGAATGCCCTGCAGTTTGAAACCTCCTCCTCATACTCTTGGTGTTGGACTTCCAGGAGCAGGAAAGCTTCCCCGACCACAACAGAGTAGAAAACATTTATATTCACATTTAGACATTTGGCAGATGGTCTTATTCAGAGCGACTTTCTTTTTTGCTTTGAAGTTTCCATCATTCTTACACTGAGTAACTAAGTTACTAACTATATGTACCTTCAGTCAAACACTGTTGGGAAGAAGTTAACCCAAATATAGGTCTTTGGTCATCACTTAAAGATTGCCAGAGACTCAGCTGTACAGACATCTAGAGGAAGTTCATTCCACCACTTAGGAGTCAGGAAATGCATTTCTAGATGCATTTCTTCTTCGGTCCCTGAGAGATGGTGGGACCAGCCGAACAGTGTTGGAGGATCGGAGGGAACGTGGTGCAGTGCGTGGTGTGATTAGAGCTGAGAGGTAAGTGGGTGCTGGGCCATTTTTAGCCTTGTAGGCGAGCATCAGTGTTTTGAATTCGATGCAGCAGCTACAGGAAGCCAGTGCAGGGAGCGGAGAAGTGGGCTGGTGTGGGAGAACTTGGGAAGGTTGAAAACGAAACATTTTGGATCAGCTGCAGAGTTCAAATGGTGCACAGAGGCAGACCTGCCAGGATTGATTGAGGTGCAGTAGTCCAGTCTCAAAATAACAATGGACTGAACAAGCACCTGTCAGGCCTGTGTGGGGGGAAATGGGCGGATTCTTCTGATGGTGTAAAGATGAAATCGACAAGAGCAAGTAAAGTTAGCAACGTGAGTTGAAAAGGACAGATGATTGTCCAGAGTTACCTCATGGTTACGGCAGTGACTGAAGGAAGTCCAGGGAGATCATAAGATCCTGACATGGGGATGAATCACCTGGGATGAACAGCAGTTCAGTTTTACCGAGATTAAGCTTCAGTTGATGAGCTTCCATCCTAGTTGAGATATCTGCCAGACGTGCTGAGAAAAGTGTGTGTTGTTCAGCTGGCTGAGGTCCTTCACTATCTTCCTGGCCTTGGTCCAGCACCACCTGCTGTAGATAGAGAGCAAGTCATGGAGCTCAGTGTGGATGATGCACACACCTGGTCACACCGCTCTCTGGAGTGCTCGTCTGTCTTTCCTGAAGCCGTTCCTGCCAGGATGCTCTCTATGGTGCGAGTATAGACCTTCGTTAGCACTTTGGACAGAACTGTAGAGAATCAATGGTGACACCTGTGTCACAAAACCATTTAAATGTTATTCAGCTTCATCCTTGCCTTTAACTCATGAAGTCTCTAAGTGACATCTAATGAACATTCTGGTGTGGTCATGTGACACTATGAATTTGTGACATCATTTCCAAAATGGCGGTGTGCCTGGGGAGCACATGTTGCAGGACGATCTCATTTTAAAAAAAAAAAGCTTGTTCTTTTTGTTACTGAAAGTTTCATCCTATTTAACAATTCTAATGATTTAATAACATCTCAAATTTACATATGTCATATAGTGTGTTTAACACTAACGTTATCAGGGAAAATGCCATGTACAGTAGATGCCTTTCAGAATGTGTTCCACGGGGTCTATGTAGTCTGTGTTATATCCTCCACAATGTCCCTTATAGGAGAAATTGATCTTATAGGTTAAAGTCCTTCAGGTGTCTACGGTTATAAAGAGCATGACATATTTTGAGCACCACAGTATTGGAGACTGTTAGCTCTTCCCACTGGAGGAGACCACAAGGGGGCGTTAGCTCCTCTCCTGCCTCAGCACCAGTATCAGAGACCCACCATCATCATGAGACCAGTTTGATCATCCATACTGCTTGTGGTCCCAGGTCCTCCAACATGGTAGTAAGTCTAGAAGGAGTTGCTGTATAGTACTGAATGCTGAAGTGACCAGATGGCTCGGGGCTGCGTGGAGGACGTGTGTGATGGTGTCATCTGTTGATTGATGTGGACGGTATGTGAACTGTAGTGGATCCAGAGTGTCAGGTAATGAAGAGGTGATGAAGTCTCTGACCGAAGCTATTCATCACAGCTGAGGTCAGGGTTACAGCGCAATAGGCACCGAGGCGGACAGGTTGGGGTTTCATCTGGACAGAAACGATAATAGTTGAATATCTCAGTGCTGGATGGTCAGTGGAGGCTCCAGGGACCTGACCTGAGGTGCTGCTTGGTTCTGCTGTCTTCCTGGTGTTTACTCTGCCAAACACTGTCTTCACGTTGTGTTCAGATGTGCTGATGAAAGCATTTGGTTCGATTGTGATTGGCCAGAAGAGAAGGTGTTGATTAATTCATTAGTACAGCAGCTCTCATGTTTTTTGTAGTCACAAACAACAATTACAATTTTTAAATACTCAGATTTATGCTGTATTATAAACTTGCAGTGTTGGAATAAAGAATGATGTATGATAAACTGATAAATCTCAAACATTAACATTTAACAAATGTTAAATTAAAATCTCTGGAATCGGACCAGCGCTGCATGCAGTGGGCCGGGTCGTACCCACCCACAACCCAGGCTTACTTTTTTTTTTTTTCCCCCCCGGATTTTTCTCCCTAATTTAGTCGTGTCCAATTCCTCCCCGTCACTAGGGGGCTCCACATTAAGGCTACTACTACCAC
>JAQMYL010000018.1:22093840-22105477 GCA_030014365.1 Clarias pachynema
TCTCCTTTATTATTTTCTCCATTTGGTGGAAGTACTGGTCCATACGGGGCTGCAACCACACACACGTTAACACACACACACACACACACACACACACACACGTTAAGACAGTATCACTACAGAAGTTAAAGCTTAAAAACTGGAGTAAATTCTACAAACGTCTACACAGTTTAGTTACCTTGGCCTTCTCGAAGTCCAGGTCCTTGCCGATGGTGGACAGGAGCCTGCAGAGACACTCGAGGCTCTCCTCATCGTGGTTCTTCAGCAGCTTGACGATGCAGTCGTGCATGATCGGCTCCGTCAGCATCTTCAGTTTAAACAGCTCTCCGATGAACTTGATGTTGCCGAGGGAACGGCGCCGGGCCTGATCCTTCGCTTCCTCCAGCTCTTCCTTCAACCGCTGCCGGATTTCGTCCTGTGGGGGAACATGACCGGGGTGGGTTAGGGTACATCCATTACGAATATTAGCCATCAACTACAGCTAGACTACTCAGATTCCAGACATTAAACACTTTCACCACAAATCCCTACAACATTAAGAACCTTCACACAACCACCTGTAACACGTGTACGAACGCCTTTCAGACTCAACGACTCTCCGTTTATTATAAAGATATTTAAAATTAGAAGGGTATTAAAGACCTCCTGCACACACAAAAAAAAAAAAAAAAAAAAAAACTGCGACTGTAGACAAGTGGTTACACCAAAACGGTACACTAGAGGGCGCCCAAGTCTCAATGCACAGGAGAAACTACTTTTTTTTAAGCAAAACCGTTCCAGTTTAATTGTATAGATTTTGTTTTATGTGTATTTATTTCCAGAATTATAATATCTATAATAATGCTTTAAAAATTATAGACTTAAAAAAAAAAAAAAAAGGTAGGTTCTGATAAATGTGGAATAAAAATTAAATGAAATAAAAATAACTCAAAATGAAACCAAGATAAGAAGTGAGAATGCCATACACCACACAGTGTGTGTGTGTGTGTGGTGTTGAGTGTTACAGCACCTCGGTGGCGGCGTCCAGCTCCTTCTGTTTCTGCTCGAAGATTTCGTCATCGTCCTTGTCCTTCTCGAACTCCTTCTGGCAGCGATTGAGCAGCAGTTTGCGGAAATTCACAGTGGCTCCCGGTTTGTCCGTGGTGGGGACTTTCAGCTGCGCGCGCACACAAACACACACGCATAAATATGTGCTTCATAGAGACTAATCTTGTCTTACACCAACATTTTCCTTTGAAAATGAAACAAAGCTCCTCAGTTTTTCAAGCCCATCAGTGATGATCATTGGCCCAGACACTACACACACGCACACACACATTAAAAATCTGAAAAACTCACCCCCATAAGGCAGCGGCACATGTTGGCGTAAGCAACGGAGAAGTTGGGTTCAGAAATGGCTTTTTCGAAGATGAGGTCGATGACTCCTTTGAGTCTCTCCTCTGTGTCGATGCTCAGCTCCGTGACCTGCTTCATGAGCTGCTGAAACATCTGCGGCGTCAGTTTGTTCAGGACGCTCCGCACTCTCTTGAAGAGGTCCTGGGTCTTGAGCGAGTCGGGGTCGTCCTCGTCGCCGCGGGACTTCTTCACCGCCGGCTTCCAGGCCTTCTCGGCCTTGTTCAGCTGTATGTCGTCGTTCAGAGACACGCTGGCGATGATCTTGCGTGGCTCTTTGCGCTGACCCTGCTGAGACCGCCGTGGACCTGGGGGCTGAGAGTCACAAAAATTTTTTAATAAATAAGATTTCCAATGTAACACTATAAATTAAAAAAGGCAATCCCACAAGAAAGTCTAACCACTGCATTACTCTGATAGCTTTTCAGTTCAAAGTGTAAAACCGCACAGCTTCTCTCATCTCCAATTTGCACCTTGAACAGATTTGGAACAATAACTGGTGTTTAAAAAAGTTTAGTGAAACTTACAGGCCCTCTTCCTCCCAAAAGGGGCGCTCTGCCCAGATTAGCAAACGAAGGCGTGAAATCAGGCCCGCCGCAATTCATCAGACGGCTCGGATCCATCGGCCGCAGCGGCGTTTTATTCGCCTGAACAGCACAAGAGAGGGAAGAAGATGAAGGTTTCAAATAATAAACAGCGATTATTTTACAGCACCGCACTCCTACAGAGCACTCCGTCACTAACGCTCAGCTTTACCTTGTCCAGAACCACGTCTGTGATGTGCGGCAGGCCTTCGGGTTTGTGCATGCTGGCACTGATGAACTGGAAGCCCAGCAGGAATTCCCGGTCGTACCTCTTCTTCTCCTCTGGATTAATGGGCTTCCAGTGCTCTAAACACAGGAAGTGAGAGAAAAAGTTTAATAATGCAAGGAGTTGAATCTGTACGTTTCAAATAAACCATGAAGCTGAACACAGATAAGAGATCGCTGAAAACATCTGGCAAATCATCAAGTTTAATAATCATGAAACTCTTGTAACTAAACGAACAGCCGCTGTAAAAAACACACACTGCTTCCCCGCTCACCCTCTTTATACTGATATTTTTGTTCCACAGGTTTCTCAGAGTCGGAGTCGATGTTCTCCGTTTCCAGTTTGTCCTCCTTCTCCTCCCATGTCTCATCAGTCTCCTCAGGGGTGGGAGACGCAGCGGGACGAGTCTCGGAGGGCTGGACCTCGACGGGAGCGGGCTCAGGAACTTCCTCCTTCTCCTCCGGCTTAAAAAAATTAAATAAAAAATTACATTTATTCATTAATAAGGAAAAGTTCATAATAAATAAATAAATAAATTTTAAAAAATGCAATAACAGCATGTCCAAAGATGTCTTTTTATAAACATTTTATTATTGGCTTTGCTGCTGTGTTCGTTAAGGGACAGCACTAATGGAAAATTAATAAAGTTTAGGAGGAAAACTATTATAATTAATAAAGAGGTGGAGTGTGCTGTTCAATTGGAAGCAGGACCTGCAACATTTGAGAGAGAGACATGACAAGTGAAGACACAAACCTCTTTATATGCGTCCAACACGTCCCCGACCACTTTATTATTCAGATCGCTCTTCTTCAGCTTTTTCTTCTTTGGCATGGACAGAACAGCTGATAACGCAGAAGAAAAAAAAAAGAGAGTTCAGTCCAGCAACGTTCAACATTCAAACTGTTTCCATGGTAACCCACAAATTTATTTTTTATTTTTTTGCAATGCAGCCGAAACCGAGCGTCACGCCCTGCACCAAGGACCATGTGGGAACATCAGGTCACCTTGCATAGTCGTCTCCTCAGCAGGAGCAGGCTCGTCCTCCACTTGCTCCTCCTCCTCCTCCTCCTGCTCTTCTGTAGATGTTTTTGCATCGATTTCGGGAACCTCGGGTTCGGCGGCTGGCTCCGGTTCCGGTTCTGGCTCGGGTTTCTCTTCCTGCAGCACTTCGGGCTCCTGAGGCAGACCGTTGGCCATGGGGACGCTCACAGGCTCAGGAACAGGTGCGGCTGCGGGAGCTGGAGCGGGCGTGACCTCATCAGATTCCGTCTCCCCGTTCGTGGCGGCGGCGGCGGCTGCTGCTGTTGCTGCAGGGGGCGTGTCCTCCTCAGCAGGGGCCGCACTAGAGGCGGCGTCGGGGATCGGCGTTTCGACACATGGCTCGATCGTCTTTTCAGGCTCGGTGTCCTCGACGTGAGGGCACGGCTGTTCGGGAAGGGCGGCGCTAGACTCTGGTGCTTCCTCCTCCTCTACCTTTTGGGGCGCAGCTTCAGGAGGCGCGGGGGCGTCCACGCTGTCGTCTGTCGTGGGCTCTGTGGGGAGCGCTGTAGGAGCGGGAGAAGAGGATGGAGAAGGGTCCGAAACAACATCTTCACTTTGTCCTGGAGGCACAGGAACCACCGGAGCAGCAGCAGCAGCAGGGACGTCTGGGACGGATTTAGGCTCGGGGGAGGGATCTGAACGAGGTGGAGGGGTCGAGGCTGGAGCCGCAGGGCTTGAAGACTTCACATGATCATCTGGACAACACACACACACAAGGAGAAACGCTGGATTACACGGGCTGGCTCGGAGTGAGAACTAAATGAGTGAGAATCTAATCTAATGAAGGTGTTTACCGAATCGGACCACCGGAGCCGCAGGGGTCGCGGTCTCACCGTTGGCCTGGACGGCACCACCGACCTCAGCAGACTGAAGGGAAAATAAAACAAAAATCATTTCTCTTTCTCAACCTCAAAGCACGACAAAAAGTTCACAACTGTCAGACAGATTGAGACAAGTCCACCAGACAGGTTTAACTGGATAAATATAATCTGGATTAAGCATATTCATAGCCAGGTTTATATACACACACACACACAAACACTTTTCAAAGTTTATTTCCAATATAAAATCGTCTGGGGGCGGAGCTAAACATGAGCACCACTCGAGGTGCCAATATATCGCTTTTAACTGAGAAGAAACACCCGAGTGCAACCTAAACTGTAAAAGTCTGGATTAAGGTCTAATCTTACATGCGGAGGCGTGGGCGTAGACGTGGTCCTTGCTCCAGACATGATCTCCTCCGTGATGTCTTTACCTCCTTGATTAGGGTCTCGTATTCTAATCTGGAAAAAACAAACAAAAAAAAGCTTTTAGAGAGAAGACAAAAACACATTAAATATCACAAAATAAACCACAATGCACACGATCCTTTACCACTTGCACTTAATTTGTACTTGGATTTGTAACAAGTAATTAAAAAAAAGTGAGCGAAGGAAACCAAAAGATGCCACACTTAAGATTCATCACCTGTTTGCGCTCCCTTTTGTTCTGTGGGGGTGGGGCTTGCTGATGAGGAGGCGGGGCCTGCTGCTGCTGAGCAGGGTTCATCATAACAGGCGGAGTGGGCACTGACGGTTGGTACGGAGCCTGAGCGGGGTAATACGCTCCAGCTGGGAACAGGAACATGACACACACGGAGAGGGGGAGAAGAAGAAAAAAAAACACAACAGTAATTAATTTTTTTTTTCATTTTTGCTCTGAACGCATTTCGTGTTTCTCGTCGACATTTCAGTGAGATTTTAAATCAACGTAAATGACTACATACAGGCTCGGTTCAGTCCAAGTCCACAATGCAGGGTTGCTCATTCGCATTTTAAAAATCAGTTTGGAGGGGAACGATTTAATTAAAAATAAATAAATAAATAAATAAAAAAAGGTTTGTTTCCACCTGCATCGTGGATTCAACCACATGCAAGTGGCGAGGTCGAACGATTCAACTCCATTCAGTCAAAATAAGTCGGGATGGGGGGGGTAAGAGAAGAAGTGTAGCCAGCTGTACCAGGGAGCTGAAACTCGAGCGCAGACTACGTGGGGAAACCTTACGACATTTCTTGAAGAATTATAAAATATAATCTGTTTCATTTCAGATAGTAGTCTAGATCTTCTCTTCTGTAGTCTAGAGTTCTTTTCGTCACTTACGTTACAGAATCTCACTCTCTCACCTGCCTTAAAGAATTTCCTCTTTCTTGAAAAAGATAAATAAATATTATTTAGAAATCACAAAGTGGTGTAAACCCATCTGTCCTGAAGATGTGGGAAAACTTTAAGTTACAACTTTGACTGTTAGTCTGGGCTGACACTGGAGACTCCTTCCACTGATTACAGTTATATAAACTTTATTAATTCTCTATAACAGTGTAGAAGACACTCCACTCGTAATAAACAGTATTAAGTAGATCGTTGATGTGGTGAAGTTTTATTAAACACCTTCTGACCAGAGTGCAGAACTCAATAGCGCTGTGGAATATAATTCTGATTTAAGGACTTTATGTACTGAAGTCTCGTCTGATCGAATAGTTGGGATGTCGGTTCAACTGGCTACAAGAATCAAAAAGATGGGTAAACATGCAAAAAAACAAAAATAAATTACAGCAAATAAGAGCTACAACTCCAAACAATGACTCATGAGGCGACGTAGAGATGATAATACATTTTGAAAAGGAAGGTGCAAGGCCTGGGTTTTTCTTCAAATTGTAATTCACCTCATAGGCAACAGGGGGCACCAAAACCAATCTGTAAGTTTTTTTTTTATTTTTTTTAAACCAAGTATTTTGGGGGGGGGGAAATAAACTGTGTGTTTAAAAATCAGCACTAATCGCAGCCTCATGTGTCTAACGGGAGTCGGCCAGCGGAAGAACGCGGCCAGAACAGTTTTCAGTAGTTTAGGGTTCTGTATTCATGCTGTGAGAGATTTTATTTTTTTAAAAATTAAAATAAATAAATAAAAGCCAAACAGCCCTGCGTTGTGTTCCACACTCACCGGAGTAGCGGTGGGAGGTGAGAGGAACGGCGTGATGAGAGAGACGGCTGCTCTCTCGAACCGCGCCTCTCCCCCCACCCCCCCGCCTCTCCCTCGCTCCCAGAGCGGCCTCTGAACTCCGCCCAGAGCGGAAAGGCGAGAGAGAATAGAAGAAAGAGTAGAACGTGAATGACAGGATATATTGAAAATATTTTAACAGCACAACTGGGGGCTAGACAACCTGCGACAGTCAGACAAGGCAAAAGAAACAAACAAAAAAAAAAAATACATGAAATAAATAAATAAATAAAACAAGAAGAGAGTAGAGCGGCGCTGGTTAGTCCGGTTTAGAAGAGAGGAGCGAAGGACAGAGGTGGAGTCTGTGACAGTGTTAAAGAGCCTCTTACCATAGGAGGAGCTGTAGTCGGGGTTGGTTCCGGGGTAAAAGCTAGCCGGTGCGCTGGCCACTGAATACTGCTGTGTCTGGTGAACGTATGGTCCGCGGTACTGCGACACCTGAACAACGCAAAGACACAATCGGTTAACCTGAGACGAACCAAGTCTAATAAGTCTAGACTGATTCGAATAGACTCGATGTAGTTCGTTTTAACATCGTAAGATAACTGGTACTAGGACCATGAGGGGGTCAGGTCAAAAATGTACAGTACAGGGAGGTGTGTCCTACCTGTCCAGACTGAATGAAGTAGGCGTGGCCCTGAGAATTGGGCGGGAATGGGATCTGCTGCTGGGGGATCATCACCATCGGCGAGGACGAGGGGTAAACGTGGGAGGGTGGGACGGGGCGAGGCGCGTTACCTGCCCCCACACGTGGGGCGCTACTCTGCAAAGTGCCCCGGGGGTAAAACGACTGTGGAGGAGAGAGAGAGAGAGAGAGAGAGAGAGAGAGAGAGATATGAGTGTTAGTCTTTACAATACTGATGAACTTTCAGGAAAAAAAATACATAAATAAACCAAAAATAAAACCACAAACAAGTACAAAATAAAAACAAGAGAATTGGGTATTCAATAAGTTAACTTTGAAATTCAGAAACGCAAAGAAAAACCTTATACAGTATGGAGAAAATAATTGTAGTAATGTCTATTGCTCGCTGTAGATCCCTTTAATAACTTAAAAAAAAAAAAAAAGGAAAATAAAGAAACATCCTCCATCCATCATGTACAAAAGTCCCGAAGGCCAAGAGATTAAGAGAAAATTTGGAAATGTATTTTGGTCTCGTTCCCGCGTTCTCTCATTGCTGTAACCCCGAACACCCCAGACTCAAACCAGTCTTTATTATAGGTTTTAACCCCAGTTTTACTGAATACGAGTCGGAGTCACAACACTTCTCGACTTCCCAAACTCACAGATCAGGGCTTCTGTACACGTGCACTAGTTTATACTTCATGCACAACAGCAGTCAGAGCAAACGTCCGAGCGCCGCGCCGCTTCCACAAGAAAGGAGGAAAAGCAAAAAAAGGAGAGGAGGATGAGGAAGAGGAGGAAATGGAGAAGCAGTGATTTTTGTTAGTTTTTTTTTATTTATTACCTGCAGTGACCTGAATCCACCCTTCATCCACAAAGCACACAGCGGAAGACAGAGCAGAGCGAGAGTGCGAGAGAAAGGAGGACAACACGGAGCAGCGGTTAATCAGACAGCTGTTAGCAGCAGCGGCTAATCAAGCAGAAGAGCATTTAAAGAAAGAAACTTCTTTGTGACAATTTTAAATCTAACATCTGAAAATGTTTTTTTTTTCCAATTTAAGTGAATTCAAAACAAATCCATTAAAAATAAAGAGCAGATGACACGCAGAGCTATAGATGCTCTCACCAGCAAAAAAAAATAAATAAAAAAAATACAAAAAAAGGCTTTCACAACAGCTAACGACAGGTTTTTTTTTTTTAATGAGTACAGAAATGATTTTATATAATAAAGTAAACATTATGCAGTAAAAATAGTAGCTTTAGAATTTACAGTATCATTTTAAATTCTATAAACTTATTCATAAATGTCAAATTAAAGACCACAGATTAAAATGTCCAAACATAAAAATATGAAAATAAGCTTTTGATTTACCAGCCGTGTCACTCAGCCTAACGAAAAACTATGAACCGATTATCTAATTTAATGAATTAACTGAAATCAGGGCTAGGTTTTTAATTGAGTGTATTAGTACAAGAGTGGGTGCAGGATGAGAGCCACAAACCATCAGCCACACTAAAGTTTATAAGGGTTTTTCCCTAATTATGAAAGGTACTAGCAATTGATTTCTGAGAGATGTGTACAGTGTGTGTACGTGCGCACGTGTCTGAGTGTGAGAGAGAAAGACTAAAAGGTGTTAGTACCTGTTGATGTAAAGCACGAGGCCCTGGTGCAAACTGGAGAACAGCAGGAAGAGAGAAAGGAGATTAAGGGTCAAGACAGGGGAAGAAACAGAGGACAGACTCGAATAACGGAGATAAGAGTTTGTGAAATTTTTTTTTTAAATAAATGTTAAAAAAAAAACCTTGCTTGCTTTATTCCCATTAGACATGAGGTAAATCTATTTTTCAGTGTGGAGGAGTTTTAACTTTAAACGTTTTAAAGCTGAATGATTTCTAAGCAAATTCTATGGGATGTAGATTGTAATCAGGAGAACAACACTGGAAATGGAAAAAGCGGTATTGTTCTGTCTCTAAGAGATATTCACCAAGATTTCATCCATTTAAACTATTTTGGATGAGAGGAAGTGGAACAGGACGCTTAGAGAGAGAGAAGTATTACTGGAATGAGGATGAGCTGACGTGACGCCTCCGTCAAAGACATGAAGTCAGGGCAGACAGTTAGCGTAGCTACAACAACTGCATCAGAGCTGCGTAGCGTGTGTGTGTGTACGTCATATTACAACGATTGTTATTTCTTGTCAACACCCAGACTGAGTCCAATAAAAACCTTTAAACTCAAGAAATCATAAATTAAAATAAAATCACCATCACTTAGCGAAAGTTAGATTCTCGTTTTTGTGATACACGGCGCTAAATAAAGAAATTAAACATTCATTTTACCCAAACCCCTCATTTTAATTTAAAGACAAACATTGGTGGCAAATACTTTGCAATTAACTTAAAACTCCCAGCATCTCACAGTTGGTATAAATTGAAACATTTAATTAATGTTAAATACATTTTTTTTTTAAATTCTCCTACTGAGAATTTTAAGCAGAATATAAAAAAAGGGGGAGAATTTTTTTAAATAAGCTGCCTAAACAAAAGTTACTTAAAAATATCATAGACTAAAAAGCTGTTTAACACACTTAATATATACACAAGATTATAATTAACAGCGCGTTTATAAAAAAAATAAAAATAATAATAATTAAAAAAAAAACTTAATTTATACTCCAAAGTCTTTAGTTAAGCGAAGGGTGAAAATGTCATCATACTTAGTTTAAACCCAGTTTAATGATGACGTTATCATACCTGTCTGGGTTGTGGTGCCGAGTTCATTGGTGGAGGCGGATTGGCAAAAACAACAGAGGCAGGCTGACCAGGGGGATAAACAGCCTACGGACAGGGGAAGGGCAAAAGGTCAGGTTAGGTGAAGGAACGAAGCAAATCGCGCGGTATTCAACGAGAGCAGAAACGAACCTCGGAGTTAAAATCCATTTTCTTGTTCAACTCCCAAGTTCCCAGAAACCATTTATCATGCTACCAGTTACCATGGTTACCACAAGCACATTTCTTCAATAGTAAATCATTGTTCTGTTTGATACAAGACTAAACCAGAAGTCTAAAGACTAGTCATAAACCTAGCATCCTACATTTACAAGAATAATGAGCACAATTTAATAACTGACATTTATTATAAGTAATAACGAGCCACAATCTTTTAAACACGCCTGTTCTGGTTTAATTTAACCAGACTGAAGTGTGAAAGGTGATTGGTTCTCACCGACGTCAGTCCTGGCGAGGGGGCGGGGTGAGGGACTGAGGGCGGTCCTGCGATAGGCTGAGGCGGTTTATTCATTTCCCGTGGTTCTGCATGAGGGGGTCTTGAACCTGCCTGCCAAACTGTACAAAACACCACAACACCAAAAACTTTAAATACAGGATCATTCGCAATTTCCTGCTTAAAAAATATATGCATGTTCGTGCAATATTAACAGAATCTGGACTGAAGTATTAAGATATTGCATCGAGAGCTGACTGTAGTCACTAAAAATTACAGGTGGGAATCACCAAATACATATTCTAGACCGTAGATCAAATCAGACAGAATATTAAATACAGAACCTATTAACTAGAAGAATATTGAACATAAAAACTAAAAGCATCTAGAATTTAAATAACAGACTAGCTAAAAAGAAGTTAAATCTATAGACTAACCACTATGACATATAATTTAAAAACTACATATAAAAACTATACACTAAAAAGAATACATGTAAAACAAATAAAATACTGTGTGTGTGTGTGTGGGGGGGGGGGGGGGTATAAAGCACAACCCACAGAACTTAAACACTATAATCAGACATTTATATTAGACATTTGGATGAGAGTCGTGTATGCGTGTTAAAATAAAGGTAAAGAGGCAGCACGTTGGCGTACCTGTGAATCTGTGATGTTTATCTCTTCGTTAGATGCTTAGTAGGGACCCTATGTAGTGTGCACTTACTGTTTTCTAGAAAAGAGGGAAAAAATCAGTTAACACTTAATTCAGAAGAAAATAATTAAAATTTATGGACAAGAGACGAGTGTGTGGGACAGAGACTGTAGTAATGAGGGTGGGGTTTTACTGTGTGTCCTGATAACATGATAAACCCCACCCTTACTGCACACACACACAAACCTGAAAATATATAGTTTTAAAACAAACCTGAAAAACATTCTGTATCTAGAAAATATCACTGATTGCAAAAAAAAAAAAAAAAAAAAACAAGGCATCAGGGCACCAGTGACATTTCAAGAGTTCACTGCTGTTTAACGGTGACTAAGAACAACTTGCAGTATACACACACAGTTCTTGATCATCCCCCCCCCCCCCGATTTTCTCCCTAATTTAGTCGTGCCTAAAAAAAAAAGTTTAACCCTGTGTAAACCTCACGTTAGTCAATATCTGTGTGTTAGGGTTTGTATGAACAACCAAGTACATGTTTTTGTTATAAAATTGTGTAACGCTACATCATCTCAAAAGGTCAAATACAAAGTACTTAAAATAATTAGAAAAAACTTGCTTTTAGAAGGTTTAACCCTGATTTTTCTCTCTCCTCTTCTGCTCTCCCACTACACATGTCGTTCCTGAGCTGCCAGTGATCCAGACTCCCTCTGTCCTCTGAACCTGTCTGACTCATCCTCGTTCCCCTCGTTGGGATGCATCTGTGGTTTCACTCTACCATGAAGACGGTTCTGGCCTCGACTGATGTTGACAGCTGTTTCTCTGAGGACTTGACTTGACTG
>JAQMYL010000018.1:22201478-22216694 GCA_030014365.1 Clarias pachynema
TTTTTAAATCGGGATGTTTATTTTCCTGAAGCCTCGCCCACTCTATTCTGATTTACATTATCACACCTGACCAATCACAGATCGGTTCTCTCTCCAGACTCGCTCTAATTGGCCGAGTTTCTAATTGGCTGAGGACATTTAAAAAATATATATTTTAAATTATTTTAATTGGTATTAAGGAACATAAACAGCCTTTAAAAGGTTTTTTAATCCATACAATCTGGGGAAAAAAAGATCTGCACTACAATGATTTTATTTCGTGATAACTGTGTAAAACCTGGGATTATCAGAGTTTATAAGATCTAACCGCATTACCTTTATCTGTATTAAACATTTAGACTGCTTCATGTGTCAAGACTTAAACTTACTGACCTGGAGGTATAATAATAAAAGATCAGCGAGTTAGAGCTGTAGTGCTGATTTAAGTTACAATTGTTTTTTTTTAATTATTATTATTAAAGTAATAAAATAATAAATTCAGGAAATGAGAGGTGGAAAAAAAAATAACCCCAAAAGAAAAAGAAAAAAAAGATGCTAAAGTTTGGATACATATACAATAATGATAAGAATAGATTTACATCAGCAGCACAAAATCACCTCTATACATCAATAATGTAAACTCTGACGATCAGAAATCATGCTCAACACTGGAGCATCATCATATATATATATTATTATTATTATTATTATTATTGCTATCATCACAGTTCCTGTTCGCATTGAAACCAGACTCAGACCTCGCTCTCTAATAATACAGCTGATTTTTCGTACGTTAACTCTTAGTTTAAACATTAAAAACTTACTAAAGGCACTTTATCCTTGAACTTTCATTCTCTTTCGTTTTTTAAGGCGACTTTAAGGTGAGGAGAGAAAAGGAGGAGGAGCTTCTGTGAGCGTTAGTCTCATCACTCAGTCAAAGAAAGCAGCAAGGAATCTAACTTAACACCGTTTAGCAACGAAGTATGAACACGATGACCCCACAACGTCATCCTGCTCGCCGGGGTCCTTAAATTGCATCACGCCTCACCTTTGTTAATTTCTGACTCCTCATCTTTTGACACAAGTGGGCGGGGCTTATTTAATTCCTACATGCCAACATACACCCCAGCGCCTGCGCAGGTTTGGATCCAGCTCTGCTCAGTCACTTTAAAATGATGATAGAAACAGTTCCATCTAAAATAAATAACCTTTACTTCAGACTGAATATTTTTGTTTAATCGTTTGTTTTTTTCATGTTTTCCCACTCAAAAGGAAAAAAGGTTTGAATAAAAGGACTAAATTCCTGCAACTTGAGTGATTTTAGAATTAAAATCCTTCAATACAATAATAAATCACATAAGATATTAATATTTTTTCCCCACAGTGGGATGAATACAGGTTTATCTTATCCAGTTTCTAAATCAAATCAAATCCCAGAGAGAGGTGATAAGCCCTCGCTGTGCATTCTGGGTAAAACTCGTTACATCGGTCCCTTTTTTTTTTTTTATTGAATTTAATTTGTGCAAGTTTGTGTTTAAGGTAGTACAATGTTGCTGTTCCTCTATTCTCCTACAGGTGGCGCTCGGAGATATTTATTAAATGGAATCAGCACCTGGGTATCGTGATGACATCGTATCAGCTGGTCCCTGGTGCTTCCTGTTCCTAATACACCGGGTTAATTAAATTATTAAGGATTCAACGAAACAAACATTTTAATTTGGCTGAAATAATCACCTTCATGCTGATAAAGTAAAAGACAAATAGATTCGTGTCAAATGTACAGACTGACCATTTTAATTTGATAAACAAAAATAATACATTTAAGGACTGCAGGTTTAATAAAGGATAAGGTTTGTTCATCTGACCGACCTTTCACATACTGAGAGAGAGAAATATCCCTAAATTTAAAAATACTTAATTAAAAGAAAAACGATGTGGTTAAAAAGTGAATCAATTCCAAATTAATTATTTCACTGAGCTTCATTTATCGTCAAACTGAATACAAATAGATTTATTTATAAACCGTTAGTGTGTGTTTAAATGTGGGGCTCCTGAACCTTTTGTAAATGTGTCACATAACCACAGACACACACACACACACACACACACACACACACACACACACACGCACCTTTGCTAGAAAACTGATAAAGGAAGCGCAATAAGAGGTTTTGACTCAGTATTTGAGCATTTGTATTCCTTCCTCTTCATTAAATACTTGTTGCTAATAAATAATAGTAAATTTTGATGCCAATACCAAAAAAAAAATACTTAAGAGAAAAAAGTATTTTTTAGAATATACTAAATAATAAACAGGGGATTAGTGGTATCCGACGCTGCTGATCAATTCACATGATCAAAGCTCGGTCTACTGATCAACTTTTAAACTCTAATACATTTAAGGTTTCTTTAAATCCTAAATGACTCTGTGTAAATACAGAAAATAAGTGAAAGTCTAACGTGGCTGAAGTCAGAGGTGTGTTACATTTAAGGCACATCAGAATAAAACATGGCTCTTCATCATCATCATCATGGCAGGTTGTAAACAGATGAAACGTGGGTGTTGAGTGCAAAAGAACTCTGACCGTTTGGCACCGAGAAGGATGTGGGTGAAGGGTGTGTGTGTGTGTGTGTGTGTGTGTGTACTAAGTCGTGTGGCTGTACCAGTGCATGGAGCGCTGCAGGGCCTGCTCCCAGCTCTGCAGGACTGGTTTATACACCCCACCTGCTCCACCTCCTCCTCCCCCTGCGTCTGCTGCTCTGTCTCCTCTAACGTTCTGAGGGACGAACTGACGCTCCGTCATCTGCAGCTTCTTCAGCTCCTCTTTACTCTTCCAGTAACCTGCAGAAATATAAACAGTTTTAATTTCCAGGCTTCAGAGCAAACACTAAACATTTTAGTCTCACATCACATTTTATATGTGACTGATTAATATAATTATGCACTTTTTTAAAATTGTGTTTTGCTCAGCACTTTTACAAAGAAATGTCTATAGAAATATAGGAAAAAATTATTACTTTTTTCTATATTCTATTTAACAACTACTTGTGTAATTACAAAATGAGAGAAAATGTTACAGGTTTCATAAATCAAATAATTAAAATGTGAGAACTTCACTTGAAACAAAACACAGTTTCCCCCTGTAGCAGACTTTATTATACACTATATTTTTATTTATATTTACTGATCAGAACATCGGGGGTTCAAGCCCCAGCACCGCCAAGCAGCTATTGTTGAGCCCTTGAGCAAAACACTTAACTCCGTCTGCTCTAGGGGGCGCTGTGTCCTGGATCTCAGCTTCCTAACTAGGATATGTGAAAAACTTATTTCACTGCGCTGAAGGGTCCATGTGACAGATAATATTAATTATAATATTGATTCTTAATTGATCGATTTGCTTATTCATGTTCCACTGCACTTGTTGACTCCCTTTGACAGCTCATGTGATTCTTTAAGGCTCCACATGACTCCTAATGACCTCACGTGACTTGTTTGTGAATCCATTTGACTCCTTACGATTCCACATTTCATCTCCAGAAGGATTATGTTATATTACATTGTATTTTATATATAATAATAATGCATAAAGTATCACTGTGATATAATCACTATAAGGTATATTTTCTTTAGATGACGTGTGTAAAGTGTTTCGTCTCCTCACCGACTCCTAACCCGGCCACGAACGCCGCCCCGAGACACGACATGTCGAAGTGTGTGGGCCGTGAGACTTTACGCCCCAGCAGGTCTGCGCTTAACTGCATGACGAAGTCGTTCATAGACACACCGCCGTCCGCCCTGTGAACACAGCACTGTGTTATTACACGCTTATTACACAACCGGAGACCGGGGGTTGGGGCTGCACGCCAGCGGCGACTCCGTACCTGATCCTAGTGATGGGGATTCGAGTCTCCCGAAGCATCACATCAAACAGCTGCTTATTCCTGTTTAAAAAAACAAAACAAAAAAACACGTTATAAACGTGTTATTACAAAATATAGGCCGTTTTTACACACAGTCTGAACTGAATGGAAGAGACAGACAGGCAGATACCAGAGACAGTAGGGCAGACAGACATGTACACACAAATAGTAAGTGGCAGATAAACAGTGAGAATGGGACACAGACAACTTGAAAGAGACAGACAGGTAACGCAATTAATTATATACAGACGGGCAGACAGACAAGTAGCCAATAAGACAGACAGACAGGATCAGACAGATTAGTACACAAACAGCTAGACAGTCTATTAGACCGACAGGTTTACAGACAGAAACAGACAGATGGACTGAGAGAGACAGAACAAAGGACTGATAATACAACAAAAAAAAAACAGATATGAATGAATGGATGAATAAAGCAAGAATGTGTGTACTGCAGAACTGACAGTAAACACACACACACACCTGAAAGCGATGGACTCTAAGATGGCGCGGACCAGGTGACTCTTCGTGGTGGACGGTTTCAGGCCCATGAACGCTGCACACGCTTTAGGGTCATTTAACGGTGCCTGAGTAAAACACACACACACACTTATTACCAATTACACAGTTATAACGATCACAGAGTAAACCTGAACACACTATTGTTTATGTATTGTGTTAATAATCATAATTAAAATATAAAATAAGGAATATCACAGAGACGTGACTTACAATAAAAAGCCTGAAATCAATCGAAAGCAGGAAAGAAAATAAAAAGCGTTTAATGCGTTACAGATAAATAACAGAGTCTGAGAGAACGTCGAGCCACAGCGTCACACACCTGCAAACCGCTGAACGAGGGAACGAAACACACTCCGTCTGAGTCGCTCACACTGCTGGCCATGTCCGAGGTTTCATTCACATCTGTAAACAGCTCTGCAACACACACACACACACTTTAGTCATATGAACAAAACTTGATGTGATCATGAGCTCTCTGAGCAGCGTGGATGAGGTCACGTGACGATGTCATGATATCCACAGGGTGACCTTTTCAATGAGGAAACCGTTTCAGATCCACAGAAACATTTCACTCCAACTTTATTTATACCTGGAATGTAAGATGATTATTAATTCATCTGTGAGTTTAAATAAAAATAAATAAATAAATAAATAAATAAAAACATTTGTTAGACCGATGATGGACGCTGAGATCAGGTGATACGCCACCGTGTGCCATCCTCTTTTTGTCCACAGCAGAAGAACCGCAGACACGATTTGATCCGATAACGTTCAGGTGATAATATTCAGAAGAATTCAGATTCGGGTCACAGCCGAATGTGAAACGGTGAGGATGAGGATCAGCACCTCTAAATCTGTCCACAGTCATGGATTTTTAGGTTTTTCTACAAACATTTTTTAGAAAAATTTTAATTTGTTTCATGGATTTTAAGATTTTTCAGCAGGAAACCGATAGATCACCTACTCCAGGTAGGGAGCGGGTCACGACCCCAAGTGAAAGAGTTCAGGTATCTTGGGGTCTTGTTTACGAGCGAGGGAACACTGGAGCGTGAGGTTTTGGTCGATTGTGGAGAATCGGATCAGCGTGGGTGTTACTGCATTCGCTTCAACGCACCTTTGTGACGAAAAGAGATTTGGGTCAAAAGATAAAAGCTCCTGATCTACTGGTCGTTCCTCATTCCTACCCTCACCTATGGGCATGAGGGTCGGGTCATGACCGAAAGGACGAGATCACGGATACGAGCGGCTGAAACGTGTTTTCTCAGGAGGGTAGCTGGAGGTGCTTCTCCCTCAGAGACAGGATGAGAAACTCGGAGAAGAAGTGCTGATGCTTTGTATAGAAATGAGTCAGTTGAGGTGGTTTGGGCATCTGGTAGAGGTGAGGCGTCATGGTCTCGCCCAGTGGGGTGGAGGACACGGGGCAGACCGAGGACTAGGTGGACAGATCATATATCCAGACTGAGTCGACTGAGGTGGCAAAGGGAAGAGGTTAGTGCATGTGTGTGCCAACCCCCCTCCCCCCTCTCACCCCCGTGACCCGAGTTCGGATGAGCAGTTGTTTTCCAAGACCGTGTGTGTTTGCTCACCGATCTCCTGAGCCCATCTGATGGCGGTTCCTGTATCAGCAGCATTTCCTTCTGCAAGATACACAACTTCAGGGCCGATCTTCCAGCCGACCAGGGGATACAGGCCTAAACACACACACACACACACACACTTGAGTATAAAAACCATTTTAATTGAAATGGAAAAATAAGACTTGTAAAAAACAGAAGTGCGTGTGTGTGTGTGTGTGTGTGTGCGTGTGTGTGTGTAGCGTACCTGCTACAGATGTGTGAGGTTTGTTCCCTGTGTTGATGTCCATAAACGTTCCTGTTCCCATGGTGATCTTTACATCACCAGCATCAAAGCAGCACTCGCCAAACATGGCCGCCTGCTGATCCGCCATCTACAGACATCAGATTAACCTCGTTATCACACACTGTCACACTTCAACATACCAATCTGCAATGCTGGACACTATTACATACACACAGCTTTTGTACTCGCCATCTGTCATTTTTGTCCTTTTAGTCTTAAATAAGTGTGTTTTCTGAATCAAACGTTCTGTAATGTTCAGTGTGTTTGACTGATGTTCCAACAAGCTGCACCATGATTGGTCACAAGTTATTCAAATCCAGCCGGGGCAAAAAAACTAAATAATCTCTTCACACAGATAAAATTCCATCACTGATGTTAAATGAGATTATTGGGCTGAAAAATATTACTGACATGCACAAAAAAAATGATAAAAATGCGGAAATTCACCTCAGGTATGTAACGACCTTACGGCTGTGACTTAAACCGTTTAAAGTGAATAAGTAGAGCTTAAACAATAAATAAAAGATATGTGAAAAATAATTACTCACAACTGACATGATTGGAATAGAAACCCCGAAAATGTCGGGATCAGATGAACCAAAATGGTGACTAAAGAGAGAGAGAGAGAGAGAGAGAGAGAGGGGGGTTTAATCAGGTAATTAAATAAAAATAATTTCTAAAGCCGTGTTTAAACATGTGGTACCTGGTGTTGTGCACCGTGGGGAGAATCGAGAGAGGTAGAGAGAGGAGAGAACACAGAAACCCACTCCAGCACATCTAAACACACACACACACACACACAGGGAAATAATAAATAAATAAATAAATGCGCACTCCAGTCTTGTTCATGTGGTTTAGGGACAAAGCCATAGACCCTGAAAAAATAATAAATAAATAAACAACTGCATTCTGCACTTTACTCATTTTAATGTTTATGAAATACCTGATAGGAATCAAAGATTGCAGTTGAGCTGGCGTTAGAATAATCTGTAGCGTGGACCAAACCTGCAGAGATCAAAGAGCAACATAACGAATTACTGTTAATAAAAAATAAATAAAATAAAAAGAATCATAAAGGTAATGATTAATCATTTAAAACACACAGCAATTATACAACAATACAGCTAATCAAAATACAAATATGTGTGTCCGTGTGTTTGCTTATTAAGAAAATGTTATATTTTTTAAATGTCACTGACATCCAACTACAGTCCTGCAGCACAAGGCCTCAGGACGGGTGTAAGTGTGACCAGCACAAGCTGACACAAAGCCCCAGGACGGGTGGGACAGGGCCCCATCAGAGGCCTTGAATTTGGGTGGCACAAAGCCTAAAGTTGAGTGGCACAGGGCCTGAGGGAGGGCAACACAGAGCCTCGGGGTGGCCAGCACAAGGCCAGGGAGGGAGGGACAAGGCCGTGCTGTCATTCTGGTGTTTTTACCTTTAGTAAGTTTATAAAGCAGCCATGTGTCGATGGTCCCAAAACAACAAGTTCCTTCATCAACCGCCTCCTTCACCTGAGAGAGACAGAGACAGAGAGAGAGAGAGAGAGACTGGGTCATACAGCCTGAGAATGAAACCGAGATGAACAAGTGCTTCATAATAATAATAATAATAATAATAATAATAATATTGAACCTGAGGGATGTGCTGCAGAGCCCAGGCCAGACGCATGGAGACGTGCTGTGGCGTGAACACCACCAAACTCGCCGCCAGGAAACGCTTCCGTCTGCTGAGGAAGTGCAGCATCTTCATTACACCATGCACCGCCTGGTACACACACACACACACACACAGTTAGTTTTTGATCAGAAATTTTATTTGTTTCTTCAGACCACAGTCGCAATGTTTTACAGATGCACATCGGTTGCTATAGTAACACCATAAACAACAGTTTGCAAAGCAGAGACAGTAAACCAACATGCAGATTTCAGCACAGATGAATTTTTACTGTACAACATGAAACATCAGACTGTTAAGGTTTAGGTTGCATAGGTGGCTAGTTAGCTTAGCATTAATATAGTGTGTGGGATGGGGAGGGGAGTGGGGATTAATTACAAAGTAGGATCTGAAAGAAAACGTGTGTTAGATCATTTCCTTACAGCCCTCTCATTTCAGCGTCTCCTCACCAACACTTTATTTAGGACTGAGTTCTTGAGTTCAGATGTAGGACCTGACCCGATGTGTAGTGAATGAGACCCTTCATCAGTCTGATCTGGATTACTGACCCTGTCCCCCCCCACGTCCGCCCCCAGTCCCCACCCCTCTGCAGGGGGCAGGTCGCTCCCCTCACCTTCATTGTGCACGAGTTGTTCCAGGACTTGACCATCTCAGCCGCGCGCAGGTCCTGCCAGCCGATGAAGTTATGAAAGGGTTTCCCCGTCTTCCTGAAAAAACAAGAATCAAAGCAGATAAAGTCAAACTCACCGATGCAACACACACGCGCACACACACACACACAGTACTGTACCTGTGCCAGGTGGTGAATGTGGCTCTCTGAGTTGAGATACCCAATGCCTCCATCTGACTCATCTGTAATCCAGAGTCTGTAACACACACACACACACACACACACACACACACACACACAATTCAATTCAACTCATTCACAATAATACAAAAATAAGTGTGTGTGTCAGTGTGTTTCTAGGGTTTAATCATTCTCCTGGGCTTTAACACAAGGAAACAGGACAACACACAAGGAGCGTTACGAAACACAATAAAGTCACAAGGCCATGATGTCGACACACACACACATCGGAGTGAAAACTAAAAATTTTTTTTACACTTTTGGATCATTCATTTAAAGAGAACATATTTGTGGAGCGTGTGTGTGTGTGTAGGGAGGGGGGAGGGGGAGCTCTGACCATGCACCGCTCCCTTGACCACACTGACGAAGCTCTGCCACAGTGACTCTGGGTCCATCTCCACCCAGCCATGCTCAGGGTACAGCAGACACACCTGGGACGAAACACACGCACACATCAAACAAACAGTACACACACACACAAGCGAGCACAGGACGGTGTCCTATGAAGGACATGTTTCTATCAATAACCTATCCATAAATAATAGGGAAGTTCTAAACTGGGAGCAATGAGTTTATAGAGGAATAAAAAGGGGCGTGCCTAGAGAAACCCCGCCCACACTGTTAATTTTAAAGAGAAGTGTGTTAATGAGCTGATTAGGATTTTTTATATTAAAAATTTATGAATTAAGTATGAAGCACTCAAAGTGTGTATGTGTGTGTGTGAGAGAGAGAGAGAGATCAGTAGAACTTGAGAAGGCAGTGTGTTAGCACACAGGTGGGTGAGTTACCTTCCGGCAGCAGGATCCCCGGATGTTGGCGTGTTTATCATAGACATGGCAACGCACAGAGGTCGTTCCCACATCCACCGAGAGAATGAAGCCTTCTCTCTTCGCCCAGCCGTTCCTCAGCGTTCCCATAACACACCACACCACACCGCGGAGCGCAGCTCTCACAGGCACCGGGAACCGCGCTGAGCCGCCATCGAGCCGTAAATATGTACACCCTTCCCCTCACCGTAAGTTTGTACACCCCTCTCGCTCACTCCTGCACTTCGCTCCACCAGAACTACTTCGGGCACGCGCGGATCAAGGCTCTCCGCCGCTGATTGGCTGAGGACAGGGTGCACGCGGGGAACAAGCGCGACAAGCTGATTGGCTACAACCCGGGCGCGCGCTTCTTGTGACGACATCCACACATACACACACTTACATCGGCAAATAAATCCGAGTCATAAAAATAAGCCCTTCTTAAGTGTATGAATTTGTAACTCATTAAACGTCAATATTTCATTATTACTAATTATACAAATTTTTCATTATTACTGAAAAAAAGAAATAACCATGTCGAGATATTTCGTCACTGAGGCACCGCCGGAGTTTCTGTACCTCCTGTATGTGTGTGTGTGAGAGAGTTGGTTAGTTACTTAATGTAACAGCACTACAGTAAACCCGCACCGCTGATGAAAACAGCCGAGCAACGAAACAACATCAGGAAGTAAATTAGCAACAAGTTTAGCTGCTAGCCGATTAAACTACAGACCGCGCGCGCCGCATATGAGCCGGTCACAGAATGGCTGAAATCAGCGGAATAATCCTCCTTCTGGTCCACTTTTACCTCAGAGATAGACGGGGTTTAGAGTTATCTGATATCCAGCAGCATGTTTAGCAAAAAAGAAACAAATATTAAAGGAGGGCAGGTGCTGACGTCACACATCAGCCGATTGACGGGTGGGTGGAGCACTTAAAGAGACAGCGCACCATTTCACTCTGTACTTTTAAAGGGGCGGCGCATTATTTAGGTCCGTCACTCACTTAAAGAGACAGCGCACCATTTCTCTCTCTCTCTCTCTCTCTCTCTTCAAAAGGACGGTGCACCTTTTCACTCTTTCTAAGGCCAGAGTATAGCCTCAGGTCAGACACCTTAATAGTAAGGGGTTATTGGTGGTTCAGTGGTAGGTTTCTCCCCACCCAATGCCCAAATCTCCCCTGCCCCTGGATGCAGTGTCGGTCTCCAGCCTGGATAAAATAAGAGGGTTGCATCAGGAAGGGCATCCGGTGTAAAAACCTGTGTATGTAGTTGTATGTAGACCGGATGGTCGGTTGTGACGACCCTTCGACGAGAGCAGATAAAAGACTAATAATAATAATAATCTTATAATCGGGGCGAATTTTATCTTGATCAGTTGCAGTTTGACGTGCAGTGTGAAGTATCTCTGCACTGAACGATAACTGTACAGATCAGTAATCTGGCTCCGGGATGATGGACGTCAATAATTGTGGTCGGATCTCTAACAGCGCGAGCAGGTCCACGGTCCACGTTTCAACTCACCTGCACATGGACCCCCAATTCCCCCTGATAAACACAGACCATACTCCATGCAACTGTTTCAGGTTCAGACAAAAACACTTTCTGTACAGTGTAACATTGCTAAGACTAGCTCTGCTTACACAACAAATTTCCTTGGAGGTTTCAGGAATTTAGTCTGAATAAAACTTTGTTGGAGTTATTAATAAACAAAGCAGTTCAGGAGATCTGTTTAAACGAATAGCCTGAGTGCAGAGTTCACAGCTTCAGGGCGAGTGTGAAAGCTGATGAAAATATATGACGAGTTCTATAGCACATCTTTCACAATCAATAAAAAAAAAAAAAAAAGATATAAATAAATAAATGTATATAGTCCCCCAGCTGTAAAGGGTCGGTGCTCTTACGGCTGCTTTACTGGGGCCCCGGGCCCCGCTCTAAGGTAAACTTGGTATATATGAGTGCAGTCGTACCTTAAAGGGAAAAATTTTGAAAGGGAGGTATATCTTTGAACAGGCGGTACATTTGGCACACCTGTGTAAATAATAATAATAATAATAATAATAATAATAATTACACTGCTAATTATAGCTTAAATATTTAATGATTAAGTAAACATTCAAAACCTGCATTACAACATGTTCCTAAGCCATTAACATGGCTGGGACTTCATCAAGAACCCGAGCAGGTCCTCAGTAACTGGCTGAAGCCCATCTGTTTCAATGTATAAAGTATTGGCACCCTCTACCCAGTCCTTTAAAGGAAATAACTCACTGAGCAGATTTAATTTGGGCTGTAAGGTGATCTAAATTTAAATAAATACATACATTAAAAACCCAAGTGTTCTTCCATGATTTACAGAGTGAAAAAAATAAATAAATAAAAGAGGGGAAAAGAACATTATGAAAATGCTGATAACAAAAGTAGTTTATTAAAGATCTATATACAGCACTTCCCAAACCGGGAGCCACAGTTTAATTCTTCTATGAATCTGGTTCAAGTTCATTTCAAAATACCACTGCACACGGACGCAGTTCCCACTCCGGGAATAAAAACGGACACTGGAGGTGGAGGTGTGGCGCATCCCAAGAAAGAAAAAAAAAATCCTACAGTGTACAGAGCTGCTGGTAAGAGAGACTGCTTTTCTTTTTTAAAAAAAAGAAAAAGAAAGGGCGATAAAATTCAAATACCAAAATTTTAAAAAGCAAACCGGAGTGTTTTACAGAGAGAGGGACTGAACCGGGTTTCTGACCGAGCTGCGAAATAAATCCTGTACAGGTTTAACTGTAGATGTGCTACACTCTGCTCAAGTTACTTCGTTGCAAGTTTTGCCAAGCAGCCTTTCCTCTGATTGGCTGAGAACACCATTCTCATTTGCATAAAGTCGCTTATTGGTCAGAAAAACATAAGCGGACACGCCCTTCTACAAGCCAAGTTCAGGCCCAAGTTTGAACTTATTTGGATTTCTGGAATGTGGTGAGGGACAGCAGCGTTTTCCGAAATCCAATCTGATTGTCTGTAACTGCAGGATCGTCGCTGGGATCGTGGATTAAAAACAAATCAAACAGAAATATCAAATTTGTTTTTAGTGTGCTGCGATTAGAAAAATAACTCTTCAAATATTCAAGGAACATTAAAAACCCAGAATTGGAAAAAAAAAATATTACAGAATCAATGGGAATAAAAGCGCAATTTAAATTCGGAAAGAGAGAGTCATGAAGATCGTTCTGCTGCTGAAATTAACCTTGATTAAAGTTTAAAAGAAATACTCTCTCACCACAGGGGAAAAAAAAAATCACAATATTTGATGTAATACAGGTTTAGACCTTTAAATCACTGTTTCCTCCCGGATGCTGCATAATTATAATGTTTAAAAAATATCGATTGTAAAACCCGAAAAAAAAAGAAGAAAAAAAAAACCAGTAGGAGGAGGAAGAGGCGGAGCTACTTCATGATTCAGTCCGTCACTTTGGCAGAGTCGAAGTTCACCGCCAGTTTCCTGTGTTTACGTTTGGAGGCGGAGCTTGGGCCGTGTGTTGGTTTGGAAGGTTGTTTGGGCGGGCTCTCGGAATCCTGCATGCTGATTGGTGGAGGGGTTTTGTGGGTGGAGGGAATCGCCGCCGCCGCAGGGTACGAGGTTTCAACGTTTTCAGATCGAGCGGCGTTCCCAAAGTCCGGCCTTGCGTCCTGGTTCTTCCGGCCCGAAACTCGTTTCTTAGTCACCTAGGATTAAACAATTATTTTCTGAATATTAGATAAAAAGAGCAAATCTAATAAAAAAATGTAAAAAAACATTTTTAGGTGGTTATAATAGCGCTTTTTGTTCAGGATGACTAACTTGGAAAAATGAAGTTTATACTTCGCTAGCATGTTTCTCTTAGCTTAAGCTAGCTGAGCTAACAGCACAATGAGAAAAACCTTCGAAGTGACAGTTAAACTAATACTGAAGGCTTGTTGAGGCCATGAAATGTTGTTACAGTTGTTGATTGTTTTTCTATAACAGCACATCCCTGAAGTGATTTATGTGCCATTGTATCACGATATATTGCAATGACTTAAGTTTTAAATCTCTCTAGTTATACGTTATACATAGTGCTGTGAAACTTCACTCACATGACAAAACACTGACACTGGAGACTCCTTACACTAATATTAAATCAAAACATTTTGATATTTATTGTGCATTAATATACAGCAGCTGTGATTCACACAGATATATAATCAACACAGATAAATCTGACCAATCAGAATCCAGAACTCAGCATCGCTGTGGTGTAAAAGCGCGCGCGCGTGTGTGTGTGTGTGTGTGTGTGTGTGTGTGTGTGTCTTGCCTGCAGTGGGATGAACTGGTTGTGAGATCCGACATGGGGCGGGGCCGCTCGAGCTCCAGGGAATGTCCCGCCGAAAAATGGCTGCCCCTGTGGGGGGAACTGAACCCCCCATGGCAGAGGAGGGTAACCTTGAGGGGGCATCAAAATACCACCTGCGAAAAACAACCACTCGGGTCAGCGTCGAGATACTGACATTAAACTCCTGGCATTATTAAAACTCCAGAATTAACACCAGCATGCGCAGAAGGAAGCAGCTTCACCTATATAAAAATCATGTGCAAAAGTTTATACACCCTTAGGACACAAGGAAAGGCAAAAAAAAATAACGG
This sequence comes from Clarias pachynema, assembly GCA_030014365.1. Classification (NCBI taxonomy): domain Eukaryota; kingdom Metazoa; phylum Chordata; class Actinopteri; order Siluriformes; family Clariidae; genus Clarias; species Clarias pachynema. The sequence goes on from JAQMYL010000018.1 coordinate 22,215,750, forward strand.
CCCTCAACCGTCTCTCTTCTTCCCCACTTTTGTGTTTGTTTAAGATTTAAGCTTTACGTAACCGGTGCACGGAGAACAGATCTGCTCAGAAAAGGTTTTCCACGAATGTAGATAACCGCGCTGTTCACTGGATAAACACGGGTTATATATTTATCTAGAGTCCGTTTGTTCAACCAGAGTAAACGAGTAAATAAAGGATCTGAGAAAGTGATACAGTAGAGCAGCGACACACTCCTGCACGCTCACCTGGAGGCTGTGTGAACACCTGAGGATGAGGAGCGATCGGACGCATCGGCTGCATCCCGCCGAACAGAGGAGGAGGAGCGAGAGGAAACGAGCCCACGGAGTTCTGCAGCGGAGCACAGCAACAACACGCCTTAATATACACACCTTTAACTCTCTGTGTGTGTGTGTGTGTATGTGTGTGTGTCTGTTCCCATCAAAGTGTATGGTTAGGAGGAATGAGACAGACATCAAACGCCGGTCATCACTCGACCTGACTAACGAGTCACATGATGAAAAAAAAACTGAAAGTAAAGATGGAAAAAAGGAAGAAAATAGAAAGACAGAATAAGATACAGAAGAACGACAAACACAAAGGATGGAGAGAGAGAGAGCGAGAGAGACAGAGAGAGAGAGTGGTGTGTGAGACATTATCAGGCACTGCAGAGTGAACACAGACAGACAGGCTGACAGACAGTAAGCAAGGGAGACAGACAGACAGACAGACAGACAGGTGTGGTGTGAGACGTTACCAGACGCTGTAGAGTGAAGAGTGCTGCTTTCTCTTTGGCTTCAGTTTCAGACTGACATTGAGGTCCATGAAGCAGGAGACCATTGGACAGTTTCACCTGACACACCGTCAGACCCTGTCACACACACACACACACACACACACACACACACACACACACACACACACACACACACACACACACACACACA
>JAQMYL010000018.1:22275196-22287336 GCA_030014365.1 Clarias pachynema
CTGATCAGATTAGGCGCTGTGATCTCAGGGTTCATTTGCTACACAGAAAGTGTCCACTAGGTGTCAGTATAACGGCTCCTCCTCAATGAAGCTTCATTAAACGGGCTTTTTGGTCAAACAGTTGGATGAGAATCTCTACACACACACACACACACACACGAGGGTTCACCTCACCGACACACACACACACACTACTCTGAAGTACAAAAAGTTTTTTTAAAAATAAATAAATAAAAAACTTTACTGAGAATAACATCAACAACAACCGGAAGTAGTGGTCACGCGCCGCCTCGGTGTGTAATTAGGTAAATAAATCCTTCGTGATTAAATCTCTGTGTGTGTGTGTGTGTGTGTGTGTGTCCCACCTCAGTCTGAGTGATCTGTAAACAGAAGTGGTCTTTAATCGGAGCGGGTCCCTGCGCGCTGACCTCATACACGGGGTCTCCCAGCAGCCGCGCCATCACACACCAACACACCAGGCGTTACCATGACGACCGAGGCAGACCGGGTTGCCATGTTCACGATTTTCACGCTGAGGAGGATTAAAAAAACAACAACCTGGAAGTCCTTAATTATTACAAACACAACAGATAAAATTAGATAATATTCACCAATAACACATAATATTCACCATCTGATGGATGGTTGATGGATGGATGGAAAAAAATTATCTTTTAATGTTGGTAGAATTTCACTCTTAAAATTATAAATTATGTGCAATATATATATATATATATATATATATATATATATATATATCCGGTGTGCAATATCATTACTACTGTATATACAATATCAAATATTATGTGCAATATAAATGTACTTTACACAAAAGAGACAATTCTGCACCTTTCTGTACAGTCTATAGTTTTTTAGTTTTTTCTATAATTTTTTTTAATTCTATTTATATCTGTTTATATTGTATTTTATTTCTCTCTCTCTCATTTTTTATTGTATTTGTATATTTTAAATATGCAGACACTGGAGAAACAATTACCTTCGGGATTAATAAAGAATTATCTTACCTGAAACCCTTTTCCAGAATATCTTTTGGAATATTATTTAGTTTATTTCAATGTGTTCGTAGTGGATAGCACTCTGGCCTCACGCCTCCAGGGTCCGGGTTCGATTCCCACCTCTGTGTGTGTGTGGAGTTTGCATGTTCTCCCCGTGCTTGGTGGGTTTCCTCCGGGTAATCCAGTTTCCTCCCGCAGTCCAAACACAGGCAGATTAGACCAAATGGTGTTCACAGATTGACCTTAGTGTGTGTGTGTGTGTGTGTGTGTGTGTGTGAGTGTTGACCGGAGGTCCTACCATGCTGTTGAAAAGGGAAATAAATATAATTGCCACCTCCACGGTCCCTAGTTGGACTACGGAGGTTTCTAGATGGAAATATATAAACAATTAAAAGTAAACAATATAAAGTACTAATTAGGAAAAGAAAAGATCAATGTAATAAATGTCTCACCTTGAAGATTTGTAGATGTTTAACTCAAAATATAGGTGAAAATGATGATGATTAGATAAGAGATAAATTAGATAGATCTTTATCAGTCTCAACATGACAAAAAAAATTTGAATCTGAAATTGAATTTGATATTACAGATAATAATAATAATAATAGAACACTGAGTTACAGTGAAAAAAATTAATTGCAACTATCACATGCAATAATATTAGAATAAGAATGACATTAAATTCACTTCTAAACTAAACTATAAGGATGTCTAGAGCAGAGAGGAAAGATATGGAAGAAAGCGTGCTACTCCTTAAATCAGCAGTCTCTCTCTCTTTTTTTGTTTTCATTAAGTATTTCAAAAAACATTTGATTTTCTGGCCCAGACATCATCTCTGTTGGATTTGGCTCATGTTTTATTCATCACGTTTTTTTTTATATTTAGCTTATAAAGAGAAATATCAGGGTTTTTATCATTTTTTAAATCTTTAAAGTCATTAAAAAAAACAACTCATCATAATGTGTTCCAACTTCCTCGTAAAGCCGAGCTACAGACACGTCCCTGATGCTTTAATCTCCGTACATTAACGAGAAAAAAAAATCCACAGCACAATGAAGAGTAGTTAAAAATCTTTAATATAATAATTATACATATATTTATATTTATATACACACGTGACAGGAGGACCCTGTTTCTGTCTCTGTGCTTTGTTTTCTCTCCGTCTGCTTTGTGCTGAGCTTCTGGTCATTAATCAGTGGATTAAACTCCTTTTGCTGTTCCTCAGAACCTCGTCCTTCATAAAGCAGCACTTCGGCCAAATATAAAATCCACACGAGCCCGATCACTCCGACGTTTGTTCGTTTACTCGTAAAGTTATTTTATTATTTATACTAAACATCTTAACAACTGGATCAAATCTAACACACAAGCTCCGCCTTTGGACTTTAGGCCACACCCCCTGCCTGCATCTGAGGCAGGAGATTTTTGTGACGTCACTGTGGTTTGTGATTTCACTCTTTGTCCATATTTATAGATAACTGTGCAGCGCAGGGGGAGAACACCTGCTATGGTAGCTATTATTGTCCGTCACACACCGTTAGCATCGTACTGAAGCTTTACTGAGAAGCGTCTGCCGCTCCGCCATCGCGTCTCGGCCGCTTTCTGATGGACAGCGTGGAATGTTTTTATTTTTTTGGCCAAACTGTTGCTTTAAATCAGCTATAATTCAACACTTTCAGATATTTTAATCATAAATAATGCTTCTCTTTAAAGGATTATACAAATAGCGATAAGCACTGAACTGCTAGGCCTAAGACATTATTATTATTATTCATTACGGTGAAAAGCCATAAATATGATGGAGTGCAGACGTGGAGCGTGACGGGAGCCGAGCGGGGACTGCAGGAAGACCGTCTGCCGCGTCTCTACCGCACGGCTGTGTTCCAACACCGCTCTCGATCCACCCTCGTCCACTTTCCCTAAGACTTCTGCTGCATCTTAGAAAGACTTGACACGAACTTTAGTCACATTATGAGGACGAGGATGAGCTAAAAACAGCGCTGGAACACAGAACGTGCCTCTCTGTAGTGTCAGTGCACTGAATATAAAGTGTGTGTGTGTGTGTGTGTGTGTGTGTGTGTGTGTGTATGTGTGTGTGTGTTTCATAGAGCTGTGTTTTACAGGAATGGATTAGTGGACGATCCACCGGTGGGATATGGACCAGCAGGAGCTCCGCCCTGAGAGAGACAGACAGACACACAGACAGACAGACATGTTATTGAGTTTAATCGGTTGTAAGGTCTACAGTTCATTCTCTAGTTCATCTGTTACTCTGGACAAAGTATTGGCACCCCTCTATCATGTCCCTCAGTGCACCGCAGGCTTGAACATTAAGGACAAAACTATTCCTATGTAATAAGAATAATATACTGTACATTAAATGTAATAAAATTTATTTTAAAAGTTTTACACCAAACTTTTCTGGAGTGGGGAATAAAAACAAGCTAAAAAGGCCGGCGTCTTTTAATCTCTAAAGAAATAATACAAGTGGATACATTAACTGAAAAGGATATAGAAATGTATAGAGGAACCCTACTGGAAAACAAACTTACATTAATTTTAAAATAAACATAAAATCAGCCCCTCACCCCAAAAATAGGTTTTAGTAAAATTCCTATAAGTATAATCATTTAATCAAAAAGAAATAAGTGTAAAAAACGTACATATATAAATAATAAAATTAAGTAAATACAACTTCAAAACATACTACACAATTACTATTACTTCACTAAATAATCAACTAACAAATAAATAAAGTAATAAAAATAAATAATAAAACAAAATGGACAGAGATCTGGAGAATAACATCCTCAAAATGCATTCAAACTTACTTTAAAAATAAATAAATAAATAAATAAAATTGGTCGTACTGAGAGTAACACACACTGCGGTGATGTTCCAGTGTCACTCTTACATCATCATTACTTCTTGTTCTTCTTACTCCTGGTTTGTGTTTCTCACCCACACACACACACACACACACGCACGCACACGCACACACACTCCTCCTCTCTCCTGAGTGTTTATCTGTGTGACCTCGGAGTGTTGGAGAGTCGCGACGGCGTTTTCATGTTTGTGAAACGTGTGAAACACTCACCATGAACGGGTTGTTGGAGACGGCGGGGGGCGGGGCATAACTCATCGGAGGTTTCTGGGCGTAAACAGGAAACCCACCTGAGGAGTGAGAGAAGGAGGAGAGGTGAGGAGTGAGAGGTGATCGACCCGTGAGGGGGGTGTGAGGGGGGTCTCAGCACTTGTGGGCGTGTTACCGTTAGGCTGTTGGTGGTACGGCGGTGGCGGCGGCGGCGGGGGGAACGGGTGCGGGAAACTCCCACTGAAACTGGTGGGGAGGCAGAAACCGGAGGCGTTCCCGAACCCGGACGGCATGCTCATGGAACCTGCACAGGACAAAGAACACACAGCCTTCAGAACACACACTACTGCCCTCGGCCAATCAGAGTCCTTTACGAGACGTTACCTGAAGCTGATGATCTGTTGTTGGTCTGGAACGGATTCGTACACATCGACTCCGGAGGAATCGCAGCAGCAACGAACGGATTTGTGGAAGCTACGAGAGAAAGACGAGAGGAGAAACAGAAGATGAGAAAAGACGAGTGTGTCTGAGGGACGACTGGACAAAGTGCTGAGATCAGATCACCTGTAAAACCCTGCTGCATGCTGGGAATCACGGGCGGGGTCGGAGCTGCTGCAGAGCCAGGAACAGCTTCAAACACACTGGAATAAGGAGAGAGAGACACACGCACTTTAGATACTTGCTGTGTGTGTGTGTGTGTATGTGTGTGTGTGTGTGTATATATGCAGTGAAACACTGAGTTGGTGAACACACCCCTGTGGAGTGGTGCTGAGAGCGCTGTCCAGTTCTGCCAGAGCAGCGTATCGGTCCTCAGCTGAAATGCCGGGTAGGGGTGGAGCTGACACGCCCCCTCCTTAAGCATACGGACATGTGCGCACACACACACACACACACACACACACACACAAAAAGAAAAATACACACAATTAAATCAGCATCAACTAAAGTAACAACAGTATGGAGGCTGTGTGTGAGCACCAGTGTAGGAGGTGTGGCCTGTGTGTTAGTGACGGAGGCGCTGTAATATGGAAGGAGGTGTGGCCTCTGTGTGTGTGAGATACTGAAGGAGGCGTGGCCTCTGTGTGTGTGATACTGAAGGAGGTGTGGCATCTGTGTGTGTGATACTGAAGGAGGCGTGGCCTCTGTGTGTGTGAGATACTGAAGGAGGCGTGGCATCTGTGTGTGTGATACTGAAGGAGGCGTGGCCTCTGTGTGTGCGCGTGCGCGATGTCTGGCTCCTTCTGACTCAGGTGATATTAGGTTTCTGGGTTCTACTCCACTACATCATCATCTGTGTGTGTGTGTGTGTGTGTGTGTGTGTACCTGACGGTTTGCTGAAATGTGCAAAGTTTGCAAAATTTGTTGGTCCAGTGCCATGAGATGGAGGAGCTGCAAAAATATCTCCACCCAGATCAGACAAGAGATCAAACTTCTTCTCCTGAGGCTGAGAACGACTGATCACTGGAGACTGAGAGAGAGAGAGAGAGAGAGAGAGACCTGTTAGTACCCTGAAGCTAACAGACCACCCCCCGATTGTTTTATTCCTCATACACCGCAGTACTGAGGAGAGAGCAGCTGTCTGACAAAACCTACATTCACACGCAGTCACAGAAGCACTTTCAGTAAGAACACACATCTGATAACGTTATGTAACGTCTTAAACAACACGCCGTCTCTGCACTAATCACTTCTAAGTCGTTCTGAATCGCCTCTGAACCGTCCGCGTCGTTCTGTTCACGGCTAACACTTAGCTACAAAGCTAACTCGCGTCTAACACAAGGCTGAATCCCAAATCCCCTTCTAACCCCTGATCAAGGGCACTACTTGGTGTGTGGAACAAGGGGTTCTATACCCTACATAGTGCACTAGCTGTGATATCTGCGCTCTTGTGCCTACAGTGGCATCACAGCAGTGCTGATATTCTGTACGACAGCACGATATTACTACTATTTATAAAAAAAGATAAGAGAAAAATGGCAGCGTGTCACGTGACCATGAATAAGTGTAAACTCGTCTGTCCTGAAGATTACAGTTACAGCTGTGCTGCTGTTATGGAGAATTAATCAACACCTTTTGACCAATCAGAGCACGGGTCTCGGCCCGGTGTTCACCTGGCTGGATGGTGTTTTGTTCAGCTGCAGTGTTTTGAGCGGTTGAACTTCAGGAGTGCTGCTGGTGCTCGCTGAAGATCCCGAGTGAGGAGCCTGGACGGACGCCAACATCTTCGCCTGCTCTGGAGGAACGTACCTGTGTGTGGCCAGGAGCAGGGGCACTTTAAAACCACTGCTACACACTGATTCTAATGGTGTGTGTGTGTGTGTGTGAGAGAGTGTGTGAGTGTCAGCAGAACAATTCACCATCGTTTCTTCTCGTATTTCTCCTGGAGAAACTCCTTCACTTTCTGAGGCTCTCGGAAATCCGGCACCGCAGAACTGCGATCGTCATAGAGCCCGAGCCAGATGTGCTTACACACCTGGGACAGACAGACAGAAACAGACATTAAAATACAGACTGACAGACGGAAGAAGAGACAGACAGAAACGCAAAGCGTCTGTGTTCCACCTCATTGCTGTGTTTCTGTAGGAACTCGATCTCCTGCTGCGTGAACGTCGTCATTGAGATGGACTTCACTCTGTGGGGAGGGTTCAGACCCCGTCTACACACACACACACACACACACATATATATATATTTAGGTCTCAGAGTTTAAACTAAACCTGAGAGTTTAATCCTGAATTTAACGTTAAAGTACGTAATGTAATTAAATCAATAATAATTAATCAATTAAAGGCTCCAGGTGTTTCATAAATCACTGTAGAAAAGAACGAGTGAGAAATAGAGGGAGAGATGGGGCGGGGGGGGGGGTATATCCATATCCAGACAGTCAGACAGGGGATGCAAAAATACTGCGAGAGAGAGAGACACACACAGACACACAGTGAGTGAGACTGGGACACAAGAAGAGACAAACGTTGGAGAGAAAGACAGTGAGACAGCAAGATGGAAAGTGAGGCAGACAGAGAGACAGGAGGAAAAGAGATATAAGGCAGTGAGAGAAATAGAGACGGAGGAGAGAGAGAGAGAGAGAGAGAGAGGGACACACACAGACAGAGAGACAGGAGGAGACAAACCAGGGAGAGACAGACAGCATGACTGGCAGAGAAGAGATAGTGGGTGGGGCAAAGAGAGACAGACAGAGAGGGTTAGACAGGCAGACAGAGAGAGAGAGAGAGACAGACAGACAGGGAGAGGGTTAGACAGATAGACAGGGAGAGAGAGAGGGTTTGACAGACAGGCAGACAGAGAGAGAGAGAGACAGACAGGGAGAGAGAGACAGACAGACAGACAGAGAGGGTTAGACAGGCAGGCAGGCAGAGAGAGAGAGAGAGAGAGAGAGAGAGAGATGAGTGTTCCCAGTTGAGTGGTGCAGTAACACTGGTCAGACTGGTGCTGCAGGACGCAGCTGTGAACGCATTTGAACCCGTTACTCCTGGTGACGTCACTTCACGCTTCTAAACTAATTAAGAGCACTGAAAGGCGCATGCGCAGACGCACAGGATGCCGGAGCAGGTGGTGCAGACGAACGAGCCCACGGTCATGTTGGCGTATGTCGGCCCGCGCTGCTCGCAGTCGAAGCATTTCCGGTTGGCGGGGCGGCTGGTCATCTCGCGCAGCAGCTGCAGGTGTTTCTCCTCCTGTTTGCGCTTCACACTCGCCGCCATGACGGAACTCGCGCTAATCACACTGACGCTACACCATAAACACGGCCGCTCCTCTCCCTGTGTGTGTGTGTGTGTGTGTGAGGACGCGAACACAAACTCCCGGCTCGTCCCTAATCACACTGCACACTCCGCACTGAGTGCACTAGGTAGCGCGCTGACTCTGTGCGTTCCTCCCCTCAGTAGTGCACTGCTGTCAGGACACTGCTTCCGCATTCAGCCGCTTCTTCTTCTTCTGTGGAGCGGAGAGTCATGACGCGGGAGCTGCTGCTGCTGCCCCCTACAGGCCCGGCGGTGAGGCGATAATCACTCCGCTCTCACCCCTTACACACGAGCTTAAAGTTAACCTTAGTTTATTAACAACACTGTTAGTAAGTGGTTCATTATTTATTATTATTATTATTATTATTATTATTATTATTATTAACAGCAGAAAATAGAGAATGAAATTAAACTTATTTTTACGCGTTAAACCCCTGGTGTAATATTATGTTTTTTTGTTGTTGGAGTTCTTGTGAGATGTTGGGATGGAGTGGAGCTGTTCAGTCGCCATAGTAACAACAAGAGCAGCAGAGCTACGTGTCTACAGCAAGACCTGTTCTAGACTATACTATTCTACATTATAGTACATAGTTCTAATGTAAAGGTCTCTTTAGGATTTATTACCTATAATAATATTAACGTGTACAGGTCTCTCTCTCTCTCTCTCTCTCTCTCTCTCTCTGTGGGTCTTGATCACATCCCTGTAAAGAAAAGAAACTATTCCAGTGTTCTACTCTAACACACTACGTAATAAAGTGAGGGAGGTGTGTCATGACCGAAAGCTCCAGCAGACAGATCAGTAACCTGTAAAACATGAATTAAAGACAGTTAAAATATTCATAAACCTTCACAGTCACAGCAGTTAATGAGAAGGAATAACAGAATCAGTGTAGCAGGTTGTGTGTAACCCTGACGCTACCGATGTACAGACATCATTATTTTAAAACTCTTGTGTAGACCGTTATCTCTCAGGGGTGTGGTCGGGTCAGGTGATCTTCCTCCAGAGATACCATCAGCAAAAGATGTTTTGACTGAGGACCATCTCCTCAGTCTCTGGGGTGGTGCTGGTGTTAGTGGTGGTGCTGGTGGTGGTGGTGTTTGTGGTGTTAGTGCTGGTGCTGGTGTTAGTGGTGGTGGTGTTAGTGGTGGTGGTGGTGGTGCTGGCGTTAGTGGTGGTGCTGGTGTTAGTGGTGGTGTTTGTGGTGTTAGTGGTGGTGGTGCTGGTGTTAGTGGTGGTGCTGGTGGTGCTGGTGTTAGTGGTGCTGGTGTTTGTGGTGTTAGTGGTGGTGGTGCTGGTGTTAGTGGTGCTGGTGGTGGTGGTGGTGTTAGTGGTGGTGGTGGTGCTGGTGTTAGTGGTGGTGGTGCTGGTGTTTGTGGTGTTAGTGGTGATGGTGTTAGTGGTGTTAGTGGTGGTGGTGGTGGTGCTGGCGTTAGTGGTGGTGGTGTTAGTGGTGCTGGTGTTTGTGGTGTTAGTGGTGGTGTTAGTGGTGCTGGTGCTGGTGTTAGTGGTGGTGGTGCTGGTGTTAGTGGTGGTGCTGGCGTTAGTGGTGGTGGTGTTAGTGGTGCTGGTGTTAGTGGTGGTGGTGTTAGTGGTGGTGGTGCTGGTGTTAGTGGTGGTGCTGGTGTTAGTGGTGGTGCTGGTGTTAGTGGTGGTGGTGTTAGTGGTGGTGGTGCTGGTGTTAGTGGTGCTGGTGTTAGTGGTGGTGGTGCTGGTGTTAGTGGTGCTGGTGTTAGTGGTGGTGCTGGCGTTAGTGGTGGTGGTGTTAGTGGTGGTGCTGGTGTTTGTGGTGGTGGTGCTGGTGTTAGTGGTGGTGTTAGTGGTGCTGGTGTTAGTGGTGCTGGTGGTGGTTGTGTTAGTGGTGGTGTTAGTGGTGGTGCTGGTGTTAATGCTGATGCTGTTGGACTCCAACCTGTTTTTCAGGCCTTAGAATGTTTTATTGAGAATGATGGAGTCAATAGTGAACACACGAGTGCAGGAAATAGAACTTTGATGACTAAATGCATTTAGATGTTCATCTTAAATAAATATTAGGGTTGTGATGGCGGAAAATGTTTTTTTTTTATTTTTTTTACTAATAACACCAACAACTTAAGTATATCTGAATCGCCTCTGAATCGCCCGTGTCGTTCTGTTCACGGCTAACACTGGCTACAAGGCTAACTAGCATCTAACACGAGGCTGAATCCCAAATCCCTCTCTAACCCCTGATCAAGGGCACTACTCGGTGTGAGGAACGAGGGATTGTACACCCTACATAGCACACTAGCTGTGATATCTGCACTCTTGTGCCTACAGCGGCATCACAGCTGCGCTGATATTCTGTACAACAGCACGGTATTGTTTAATTTTTCTTTTTTTTTTACTTAAAAAAATAACACCAACAACTTAATCCTATCATATGTTGAATGTAGTAACAGAACGTTGTTTCGGCCGGCTAGATAAACACCTTCACTATATTTATACATAGTTTAGCTTCAGTTGCTGGTATCATATATAATATAACCTCATAACGTATTATTATATTAATAAATATATTATTATATTTGTATATCATTATTATACTTTGTATAGTGGGGGGGGGGGTGTGGGGAGGGGCATTGTGAGCCATGTTCCAGTCCCCAGTTCACTGGTGTTTATAATCAGTGTTAGTGTTATGTGGTGTTAATGTTCTGGCTGATCCTTGTATCCATGCATTAATGTTTCCTTCACCACCAGGGAGCAGTGTGGAGCTTTTTCTCCTGTTGCCATGGTGACTGGTGTTCTCTGCCTTGCAGTGCTGAGGGTTTATCCCTCCTCCTACCTCGGGGTTACCTCCGGGCAGGAGACTCAGGAGCTGTTTATCACCTGCTGTGAGTCGGACCGGTCAGAGTTCGGGTTTACACTCAGTGTGTATCCCTGTTTAAATTCATTCTAATGCTGATCATAAACATTACACAATGTTGAGTGTGTGTGTGTTTGTGTGTGTGTGTGTGTGTGTGTGTGTGTTTGTGTGTGTGTGTGTGTGTGTGTATCCTGTTACTGCAAAGTGTAGTTAATCACACACTGGACACAAAGCTACGGAGAGAAATACTGTTTTTAAGACCAAAGCTCGGATACATGCATGATAAAAAACAGCTGGACTTATAAAAACTAATGAGTTTAACATGATCACATTATTCCTAAACATAATCAGCACATTTACGTCACTCGACTCTACGACACGATTACAGATAAACTGACAAATAAAACACTGAAATGTTCCACTTCGTCTCTCCATCACTGGGGCTTTAAGTACGGCGGCGTCAGTTTGACTTCGGCTGCTTTGTGGCTTTGGATCCCCCTGCTTCTGCAGACTAAACACACACACACACACACACACACACACACAGACATTTGTTAGCAAAAATGTATACAGTACATAAATATAATACTTATAATACTGATAGAGAAAGAAACACAGACAAAAAGAGAAACTATGGGACAGACAGAAACACACAGAGAGTCAACACAGAAAGACTGTGAAGCAGACAGAGAGAGACAGAGAGACAGTGTGAGGCAGACAGACTCCCGGTGTTGTTATTGTGTGAGACACATTACCCGTCTTTTCCGTGTCACACGGTAGAAATCGTTCATGCTGGCCTGACTGGTGTCTCCCTCCTTCTTCTCCTCTCTCTCCCTCTTGTAGGCCTGATTCTGCCGGAACGTCTGAATACGTCCTCGCACCCTCTCCTCCCTGACCACACACACACACACACACACACACACACACACACACACACACACACACACAGAGCATGGATGCCCAAGTGCCCGACCCTGCACCCTTACATACACACAGCTCTGAGGGGAGACCACTCCCTTCATCAAAACATTCACTTTATACCTCCTGTAACTGTGTGTGTGTGTGTGTGTGTGTGTGTGTGTGTGTGAGAGGAGTTGTGTCTGGTGTACTTGGCGCGTTTCTCCTGGCACAGGAACTTGACCAGCTCCTCCTCGTTCGGCTCGGTCCACTGCAGACAGGGCGGCTCAACCGGGGGCGGGTTCAGGAACAGCCGGCGCGCAGCCTCGTACTGCCACTCCTCAGGGACCGGGTGGGTCTGCACACACACACACACACACACACACACACACACTAAGGAAAAACAAAAAAGAACAACATCCATTATGTTTTTTCTACGCGCTCTCAGACGCTCGTGTAGGCGGACTGAGAGAAAGTGGAAAAAGGACAATCTTCAGGTCTCACTGGACATCTTTAAAAACAGCCTTCAGGAATATCAGAGAGCAGTTAA
>JAQMYL010000018.1:22322238-22332407 GCA_030014365.1 Clarias pachynema
AATTTTGTTTTTAATGACCCGCCCCAACCCTCCCCGCAAATAAAGCGACAATTTCCCTACCCGCCCCACCCCGCCCCGCGGGCTACCCGCGGGGTCCGCGGGCTACCAGACGACCCGCGCATCACTATCGTCCACTGATACACACATGGACATGATGAATAGGTCATGTGACTCTTCATGGTAACAAGCTGTTATCGCTGAGGGTGTACTTACTTTTGTCACCACCTATTTTGACACTAATGGCTGTATGTTGAGTTATTTTCAGAGGACAGTAAATCTGTACTGTTACTTCTGCGAGTGGGTGTATAGAACCGTAAAGAAAGAATTTCACCATGGTTTTGTTTGTCTTTGATATTTTTGAAGTAATTTAGGCCCGTACATTTACATTTAGGCATTTGGCAGACGCTCTTATCCAGAGCGACTTACATTTTGATCTCATTACACATCTGAGCAGTTGAGGGTTAAGGGCCTTGTTAAGGGCCCAACAGTGGCAACTTGGTGGTTGTGGGGTTTGAACCTGGGATCTTCCGAACCGTAGTCCAATGCCTTAACCACTGAGCTACACCTGGCCCTGTACGTTGATGATTATAGATAAGTGATCAACATAAAGTGGAAAATAATGTTCTATGTACTATTTTGGATCAATTAGTGGTAATCATTTTAGATGGCCACGCCCATTTAGCGTAGTGACAGGTAGGCTCCAGGCATGGGAATGATACGAAAACCAATGATAAAGTGTAGGATACATCAAATATTTTGACCTCAAACTTAAGTAAGTGATGATGTTTGTCACCTCATGTTTTCAACCTTACACAATTTATAAAGTTTATCCACAAAGATTGTGTTTAAACCAAGTGATGTTACATACAGTTAGAATCTTTATTGTTTTTTTCTGTCGTTTCTAGGTTTAAGTCTTTCTTTTGATTACACAGCCCCATGTACACCTACTTGTACGATGTTATGATGGATAAATTCCCGCGCTTTTGAACCCATTGGCTTTCCACAGTGCAGCCAGACCCCTGACGGGCGCGCGTGCAGCAGTTCCTGACCGCGTTACAGGTACGGACACCCGTTTGATCTTCCTGTCACGCGTCGTTGTGCCGCTATAACGCTGTAATGTCGTGTTGGTTACAAACGCGCTGTTTTAGGAGATCTGAGGTAACGCCATTTTCCCGCCACCTGCACGAGCCTGACGCGCCGCCTCTCACCCGCTCAGTGCTGAGGCTCTCCGTCTCCTAGCGCACCCCACACACACACACACACACACATCATGCGTACTACATTTACACACAGATTAGTGCAGGACTGCGCGTTTTTACTCTTAATCCGTGGTCTGATGAGGTAACGAGGCGTTTTTGTGAATAAAATTCTGTCAGATTTGAATGTAAAACCCCCACATTAGCCGTTAGCAGCTCGACAGACTCAGCACGTCAATTAAAACAGCTTGAGCTGGAAATATGGAACCTGACTGGGAACCTTTTCTCACTTTCGCTTATAAATATTCTTTCTTTCTTTCTTTTTCTTTTTTTTATCTCAACCCAGAAACCTATTTCTAAATTATTATTTTCTATATGATATTATTATTGTCTTGTATTAAACCAGAGAGACCTGACATCTGGAGGAATAAAATGATCTTATTGGCATAACAGTGATGGAAGTCAACAGTAGAAATTATGCAATTAATTAATAAAATTAATTATTATTCATTAGAACCATATTAAAGCAATGTGATTTGTAATTAAATTGTACATTTAACATATTTTATTTCAATAGACTATCCTTCTTTAAAACTCATCGTGTCGAGATTTATTTTGATATGCAGTCATTTAAATCTAAAAACTTTTTATTCATGTTGACATTCATTGTTTACCTTTGTTCATTATTTTTGGGTTAATTCTTTTTCCCGTTCAAACAAGGACAAATAGATACGTTATACAGCAGGTAGTTCTGAGCAAATAATCTGATTGGATGAAAGTGATGGTAATGGATGGTAACAGCACTGCGTCCCAGGTGTTGTACAGTGGTTAATTACACCGTGTGTCTCAGTGTGGTCTATACGGTCTGCAGTACCGAGGAGAAAGCAGTTACCTGACAAAACCCACATTCACAACCAGTCACTTTCACCCATTATTAGTGATGGTCGTTCATGAACGATTCGCTCTTTTTGAACGAATCTTTAACGTGACTCAGAAGAACTAGTATCTCGGAGAGTGATTCGTTCATTTTCTACTGGGCGCGCATGCACAAATTATCGCCAAACCTCCGTAGGTTATGTACAGGAAACAGAAATGAGTAGTTACCTTTGAATCTTTTCGGTCCGAATCCTTTGTTCTTTTGTCACGTGACTCTCATAGATGCTATGCAGTGCAGTACACATGAAACAGAATTGAGCGTTTCTTCTCAATGACTCTTCTACTCTTAGTCGTTCGTTCTTTTGTCACGTGACTCCCATAGACGCTTTGGGTTGCAATAGATTCAAAAGAACGAATGACTCAGACTAGAAGATATGAGAGGTGAGCTGCTCATTCTGTTTATCATAATATGTCCTTAGCTGCACTGTCATATTTTTATGATAGCCAAAATTTGTGTATGTAGACGTATTGGTGGTCTGTTTATTGAAAATGTAGCATTTTATTTTATTTCTGATCAAAAGAACGAAATTAACTAAATGACTCAAAAAAAGATTCAAAGAACCGAGTCACTAAAATGATTCAAACTTCCCATCACTACCCATTATTCACACTAACTGTCGAAAGGCTAACTCTGCCAGTCACGGTTTGTTAGTTCCCCCAGGCAAAATAACTGGTTAATTAAATAAAACTAATTGTAATCTATTTGTGTGACTGTTGTATGAAAGTATTGTATTGTTGTATTGAGCTGTGATACTGTATCTTCAGTACTTAGGCTGCTCTCTCGTACCTATGACCACTTCACAGCCATGTTGATATTCAGTATCACAGCGCAACCTGTTCTGTAGTAGCGTTTAAACTGAATTGAATAAAATAACTAAATAACTCTCATTTTAATTTTGTCTTTTCCATGTGCAGTTATGAAAGTGACTTGGAGTGAATATGGAGTTATCGAATAACCAAATACCGTCTGAAGAGGACAAGCTTTCTAAAACTGAGACAAGTGAAGGTCAGTGCGCTGAAGGACATGTCTCTCCTGACACCTCGATTTATGTAACTATCAATGAAAACAATCCAAATGTCTCCTCAGAGTATCTTCTGTCTCCTAATATCCTGGACACACCTTATCCAGAGATCAGTCCCAGTCTCTCAGATGGGTGGACTCAAGACTTTAGCTTTGATTATGTTAAAAAGAGCAGAACTCACGACTGTGTGACGGGGATTAGACTGGCGGACCCAGTAAGTCCTGAGAACGGAGATCGAGCACAGATTCCAGCCAGGTATCATCACTCCCGGCTCTTTAACAGTGCTAGCTTTTCTGGATTTAGTGCAACTCAGCAGTTGCTACATGAAAATCAGAATACATCCGGCAACAACCGGGAAATCATCGATTACCACAATCTGACACCTCAAGTGCCATTTGTGCCTTCCATCGCCAAGTCCGTTCCAAAGAAAAGGATCTTTCTTAGGAAGCCCAGAAAGACCATCAAAGACCTTTTCATCCACAAAAAGCACAACAGCGAGAAAGCAATGTCACCATGTACACCATGTCGAGAATATGGACCAAGAGCGAAAAAAAATAAGAAGTCCTCAAAATGCCGCGAATCAAGGACTTCTCGCAAAATCAGCGATACACTTTCCGACTCTTCAAGTGAAGGATGCAGTAACGTATGTGAGGATGCTGTGTCACTCCAAAGCTTCGGCTCTCAAGCCGGTTGTGGAGAGATATTTGCGGATGAGGAATATCTTGTCTCCCTGGAAGGCATATCCAAACTTAAAACAAGAAGAGATACCAGTGAAACTCCAAAGCGAAGTCCTGTTGTGTTTCAGGGAGGTATGGAGCAACTAGCATCACCTGCTCTTCCTGAGGTCTTGGACTTGTTTGGGATGTGGGACAGCATCAATAGGACTGTTCTGTTTAGTCCAAGTTCAGGCCAAGAAATGACACTCTCCACACCAATTTCTTTATCGCCTTCTTCAAACAGGACAGCACATTCTGCTGAGGATGTGACAGGCAAAAATTTAACAGAACAAGAAAACAGTCTGAATCATACAGTGACGCCAAAAAGTGAGAACCAAGAAAGCACCAGTGATGAGGGTTACTGTGATTGTAATTCTGCTGAAGATCACACTGGGCAATCTCTAACACCAGTACTTTCCAGAAAATTCCCTAGGGACACGTACAGCGGAGATGCTCTCTACGAGTTATTTTATGACCCCAGTGAGGCTGAAAAGACCCCCATTTTTGATGATGACATGGATCTGCCGAGCAACATTATTGGCCAGCCAAGTCCAGACCTCCCATTATCCATGTACAGTTTCCATATTGGATCTGAAGAGAACCTGGCACCTCCACTATCAGTTGACCTCATTAGCCATGACTTTCTGCAGAGTAACTGGATGGGAAAGGACTGTTTATTGAAGCTTTGTGATACAGAAATTTCCCTTGCTATGGGTATCGTCAACTGGATGAAGCATAAGACAATCAAGGGTAACGAAGCAGAACTGGGAACTCCAGGAATTAGCACTGGAGATAATGGAGATGTATATCAAGAAGAAAAAGTTCGAACAACGGATCTTGGAAATGTCCCAAGTAAAGCAGTTCTCAGGACTGTTCACACCAGAGACAATCTAACTGACCTTAAATTAAATAAACCACATCAACTAGATGTTGGTCATCTCTCAGTGCAACACCAAACGGGAGTAGTTACAACACCAGAGAGCCAACCCAGGACCCCAACAAGTCATGTATGCTTTCGGATATTTAATATTACCTCGCCATCTACACCCAACAAGGATTTGGTGTCTCCAATAGGATGTTCTCCTGGGTCTGGATCAAGTTCCTTGTTTGTGCTGGCCATAAACAAAGAATCTCTTTGTGAATCTTGCAAGGCGTCCCTGAAACATGGTGCCAAGGATTTGCACCTGTGCGATTCCTGTAAATCCTTAATTGAGCAAATAAAGAAGTCAGAGCTGTGGCCTCACGCTAATCTTTACCATGCTAAGCTTGCAGGAAGTCCCCAAGCATTGCTTCCATCTCCAAGCAGCAGTTGCGGTATAGCAAGTGACATCAGTATTCTTTCGCTAGTTGAGCAGTGTGCCAACCAGATGTCTTCCATGAAGCTTAACCAGCATCAACATCCCTCTAATCATGAAACAAGCGCTATCATCAATCAAGGGAGTGATAAATATGCAATGAAAGATTGTACTAGAAATTATGTTAAGTCCAAGCCCAAGAAGATGGGGAATGGGGCAGGAAATTTGGGTGATAATACAACCATCAGAGGCAGTTTCAGCCATGTTGCATGCAGTCCATCCTTACTGGAGGCAAAGAGCCTCGGTCTTGTCACCACCAATGGAGCAGACAGCTTAGTTCTGGAAACATACAAGAGTCCAAGCTACAGAAAAACTCGTCAGTTTAAGGACACTGACGTATCTCAAGCTTCAAGGCCGACTTCCCTGCCTCTCTCAAGTGCTACCTCATCTCGGTTTTCTAAAAGAGAGCACTGCAATGGCATCAAGGCCAAATGTGAAAGAATGCGACGAGACAGGAAACAGCTGGTCACCAGGGATGGTTTATCAAACAGTGTCACCTCAGAAGAGAGGAAGATGGAACAAAGGTGCAGGATGAAGAAATAAAGCAGGTGCTGTGTTGTTCACTTACAGTTATAATAGTGTTTTAATAGTGTAATAGTGTAATAGTCAAGCACACCACAAATAGTCCACTTTTCACACCTTGAGCCAGCTTTTTATGGTTCTTGATACATACGAAAGCAAAGGTGAGGACTAATGGGAGTCCCAGGAGATTGGATTAGACTATATAAATTTGACATTTTAGTATATTGTTATATATTGTAATTATGATATATTACAGTGTGTGATTTTTTTTTTTTTATAGCCAGGCGGTGTATCTTATTGTGTATTCAGTAGGTATCATTGCTGTCTCACTGCTCCAGGATCACTGGTTATCTCCTGAGCTCAGGTTAGGGTCAGTGTTGAGTTTCACATGTTCTCTGTGTGGGTTTCCTCAGGGTTCTGTGGTTTTCTCCCTTTTCCTGAAAAAACTTTACTCCTCTAAGCTGCCTCGGTGTTAATGTGGATGTACTTGTTACCCATCCAGTGTGTGTTCCTACTTTACGCCTCTGCTCCTGTTATGACTGTAATATTATTAATTATATAGAGAAGTGGTCCTCAGTGAGGCTGCAGGTTTTCATTACCGATTAATTGGAGGTGCTTTTAGTAGCTGACCAGATGAAGAGATGAAGGTGAATTGATTAAACACATGGACTCAGGTGCGATTCCTGCTTTGTCAGAATGAAAGTTAAGACTGAAGACACCTGATGTAGCGAGTGGAAGAACAGAGCGGTTGTGTACTGTAGCATACACAGGAAACATGATGAGTTCCTCAAGGCTCCTGGGAATGAAGTGTCCTTGTCCTTTGTCCTTCTCCCACTGATCCATTACTGAGCTCTACTGAAGGAAATAAATAAGCATTAATATAGTTAGCATTAATTTACAAATCCCCAGTCTGTTATTTCTCTACTTCAGTCTGATGGCAGAAATCAGAGATGATGGAAATGAGACAACAACATCATCATTCTGATCCAGATTTACAAACACCACACAGTTCAGTGATCACAAAACCTGGATTGGCTCAAGTGTTTCTGCTGTGTTTATATCAGTCTGAGAAATGTGTGTGTGTGTGTGTGTGTGTGTGTGTGTGTGTGTGTGTGTGTGAGTGTGTGTGTGCGTGAGAGAGAAAGAGATAGAGAAAGAATAACAGTTGTTTTGGTGCTGAATCTGTAATTAGGACATCAGGAGACTCGGCTTGGCTATTCTTAGTCTTTCCATGTGTGCTGCTGAACGAAAAGAGAATTCATCACAAGACACAGATTCACTGTTTCCTGCACACTGTACAATTCCTTAAAATAAATAAATAAATAAAATAATTTCAAATTTAATCATTTATATATATTTAGAATTTAAAACTTGATAGCAATAAATGAAAATGTATAACTTTATTTGTTTATTTATTGTAAATTATCTTACACAGTCCACAGGCAGTACCTTTAGTTGCCACCAGAGGGCTGTACACACTGGTAAACACTACTGTATATAAGACTGAATTAATCTTCTGGTAGATCACTACCCATGTGAACCAACTCCTAATAGTTCACAAGGACGTAATTCCTCCTTCCGCATATCTGTGTTATATAGGCAGGCCAATCATTTGCTAATGACCCTAAGCCACAATTATTTATTGTTAATTCTTAATTAAGTGGGCTTAGCTTAATTGCATTTCTTTTTCAATTCCCTCTCTCTCTCCCTTGGTCAAAGATGCCATTTTTCCTGCTTTGCTTCTGGAATAATGATAGTAAAAAACAAAAATTGTAAATATCCGTGTAACGTTCCCCCAAATGTAATAAAAAAAGACAAAAATATTAAGTAAATAAAACACCAAAAAGCAGTAGTTAATTTGTAAAAGAAGCCATGACTTTATATCAGTGATGTTGTTTCCTGAAAACGTAATGGATGGTGTGCAGGTCGTCACTTCGTGCATTTGTCCTTCATTTTCTTTTCTTCCTCTTTTGGTTGTCATTGTTGTCACCGCCTCTCTTTCATTCTTCTTTCCCTGCTGCCCTCTGTTCCAGTTCTGCCAAAGGTATGTTAATGATCCAAAGATTAAAGTTATTCGCATAACAAAGCCCCAAAAATAATAAAAAAAGAAAAAAAGAGAAAGAAAAAACACCACCCAAAAGGAACGGTTCATTCCTGAAAAAGGTGATGACACAACATCAGCAGGTTGGTTCCTGGAAGACACGATGGTTGGTGCATTGTTACTGGTTGTTTGGAGATCCTTGGATGAGGTTTGAGGGTTGGAGTTCCTGGGTGTCTGCATGGCACTGTCCTGAACAATATAGCTTACTTCATTCTTCCCAGTAGTGCTGAATATTTGTCCATTATTATTTGTAAAACTGGAAGGTGATTCAAACTCAGTGTAAATGTCTTGGTTTGGAGAATATGTAATCGCTGGACTGGAGATGGAAGGTGATGGTGAAGCTTCATTGTGTCCTTGTGTATTATTCTTCATTAATTGAGGAAGTGAATCGACCTCCATTTGAACATCTTGTGTCGTAGAAGGCATGATTGCTGGACTGCAGATGGATGAAGAAGCTTCGTGGTCTCCAAAATTCAAGCCGGATGGTGATTCAATTTCAGCGTGAAGGTCTTGGTTTGAAGAAAATGTAGCTACTGGAATGCATATAGAGGTTGGAGGTGGAGTGTTGTCATGTTCTTCTATATTATTCTCATTCCAGAAATTAGGTGATTCAGACTTAATCCGAGAGTCTTGACATGGAGGTTTTTGGTTACTCAGTTCTACAGGAATTATGGGGTAAAAGTTTGTCTGCTGTGTCAAATATCCAGTTTTCCAAAGAAACTCCTCTAAGTTCAAACCTCTGATAATCTTAATGAGGTGCTTGCTGATGTGGTAAGTTAAGTGTTTGTTGAAATTCGATCTATCCCAGTGCTCTGTCACATAGATATCGACAAAACGATTATTGTTCAAGCTGACTATGATGCGGTCCATGTTGCTGTCGTCTTCTTGGCCACGATTAAAATCTTCACAGACATAAGTGGGAAGTTTGGATGCCGTTGCATAGCTCAGATTTCCCAACACATAGTAGGGGAAAGCCACATTAGGCAGAAGTTTACCAACTTTTGTGTTCCTGTTCTCAAATGTGTGGAAACCAAAGTCACCATTCTGTGGATAACAGCGTGCCTGCATAAGGTTGTTTTGATTCAAATGAAGACAGTCGTTAGCAAACCAATACAGCAGCTTGAGACCATGTCTTGGCTGAGGCCGGCCGAATCCAGACTGCTTCAGCTGGTCTATTTCTTCTAGTGAATTCATGGTGACTTTCTGCTGAGCATCTAAAAAAGAATGCGGAATTTGGTTAAGCCCAGTGAGGATGTATTACTGAAATAGTGTCTGGAGTTACACACATGGGGCAAAACTCATCTGGAACTTTTTTTTTCTCGTGTGATGTCAGCGTTAAGTCTAGCGCCACTATCTAACAATTTAATATAATCATAAAGTGGCACTCTGGATAAAATTATGAAAGACACCTACATTGATCTGCTCAGTCGTTTCTTTAGGTCTATGAATTATATACAGAGGGAAGAAAAAGTATGTGAACCTTTTGGAATTTCATGATTTGTTGCTTTAATTTGTCATAAAATATGATCTGATCTTCATCTAAATCAAGAGTATTGACTAATATAATGTACCTAAAATAATAACCCAAAAAATTCTTCTTTCATGTCCTTATCGAGAACAACCATAAAAACCTCATGGTGCTAGTGGAAAAAGTTTGTGCATCCTTGAGTTAATAACCTCAAAAAAGCTAATTGGCGTCAGGTGTTAGCATAAATGTGGTCTTGTTAGGAAAATGAGTTTGGGAATATAGACTAGAGTTTCATTGACTGTTAAAAACCACTTAAAATTTTTGCTTCACATACACTTATGTGAGCCATGCCTTGCCAAAAAGAAGAGCTTTTGGAGGATCTACTGTATGACCATGAATTGTTGATTTATAAAGCTGGACAGGGTTACAAAGTGATTTCAAAGACTTTAGAATTTGACCAGTTAGGCAACTGGAGACACTTTGTGACTGTGGCTACAGTACTCTACCAAAATGTGGGCGCCCAGTCAAAATGACCTGAAGAGCACAAGGAAGACTCACCAATGAGGTAAAGAAGCAACCCCGTGTGACAGCCAAAGATTTGATGGCATCATTGGAATTGGCTAACATCTCTGGTCATGAGTATATAGGTCCTTTAATACATAAAAAAAACGTGTCCAAAAGGTTTACATTCTTTTTCATGCCACTGTATCCTGGCTGCTGCCCTTGTTTGTTGTTGTCTGGCTATAGGCTTGTGCTAATGCTAATAGCTAATAGCCATTAGGGTTGCCACCCGTCCTTTAAAATACGGAATCGTCCCGTATTTGAGAATGAAATTGCGCGTCCCGTTTTGAAT
>JAQMYL010000018.1:22369735-22386156 GCA_030014365.1 Clarias pachynema
ACACACACACACACACACACACACACACACACACACACACACACACACACACACACACACACAAACACACACACAGAGCTCACACTCACTCACCCATACCTGCAGCATGTTGCAGTGTTTAACACTCGACTACCACACTGATCTACTGACATATAACTACTGGTTTATCTACACACACACACACACACACATGTCACTGCTTCATCATCATCATCATCATCATCATAACCTCGGCAGTCAGCGGTGGAGAAATGTAGCTTGTGTTGCTAAGAACGCTAACTGACATTCCATATGTTAATTTATCTGATGCTCGTTAGCAAATAGTTTGAACGTTTTTCTCTTTTTATAAACACAAAATATTGTAAATATTGCGTCTGGCGCAGACAGACAAACAGACGGACGGAGACGATTGTGTCTCCCAGACTGATTTGTTCCTCGTTAGCGGCTCGGCCTGTTAGCACATGTTCACTGCTAATTTATGTAAACAAGGCGACGAGACGCTACACTTGGTGCCAAACTGGGATGCGACCAACCCTTTAAACGCTCAGTCCAGGTTGTCATGGTGACAGACACACCAGCGGCGTCTCAGACAGTGGCTCGTTCTTCATCTTCCTCTGGGTTTTGTTTTCCTTCTCGTTCTGAGTTATTTTTAGTAAAGTGTGAGCTGAGACACGCGGCCCGATTTCACAACCGCCGTTCAGCTCAGTGTCGTGTCCTCAGTGCCCCAGGAAGTGCCACTGTGTGTGTGTGTGTGTTACAGATGTACTGTCTGACCCTGTAGGACACACTGATGTCTATAAACGCGAACAGTGTGACATCACAGTGAAAAACACTTTCTTCAGGTCAGGTGGGGGTGTGGCCTAAAGTCTGGAGACGGGGCTTGTAAATTAGAGATGATGAAGATTATTTATAGTAGAGAACAACAAAATGATAAAAAGTGATGAAACAGAAAACACTAATAAAAATAAAGTGACATTTTATTTAAGAAACAGAGTCTAGTGAAATAAATAGTAATGAAAGCATTTCAAAAGAATTTGATACGAATAAAATAAAACAATAAACGACTAAATAGAGGAAGCATGTTTACTTAAAACCCTTAAAACCCAAATGGTACAGATACTGTACATGCCGGCACCACAGCACAGGGCAATAACTATTCAAAAATATGTGTTTATATGGAAGCCTTGCCGGTGTGTGTTAACGGAGAGGCTTCAGACTTCAATCTGTATTTGTGTTTTCGGATCCGTCAGGTAGAACAAAAGTTACCGTTACTTTACAAAAGGTCAATTTTACTGCTGCTGGAATACGGGAATGAAGTCGCAAAAATGTAGAACTCTCAAAATGAGCATATTATTATTAGTAGTATTATTAGTATTATTATTATTATGTTATGAAAAACACGTGATTATGCGTCTCTGCGCTATTTCTTTGCCTGTGACCCATTTTTTAAAATTTTTTGCTCAGTCATGTTTGTGTAGTTGTTTAAAATTAATAAAATTCAGTTCATCATATTGTCTGTTTTGTGCTGAAAAATGAATATAACACTCTGCACTGCACAATCCTGTATGTGTTTATAAAAACGAGTAACATCTAAACTGTTCTGGGGACGAG
Source organism: Clarias pachynema (assembly GCA_030014365.1). Lineage (NCBI taxonomy): Eukaryota > Metazoa > Chordata > Actinopteri > Siluriformes > Clariidae > Clarias > Clarias pachynema. The sequence continues at coordinate 22,371,347 of JAQMYL010000018.1, forward strand.
GACACGGCAGGTTCTGGATGATCCGGTTTAAGTGCGAGTGCTGATGAGTGTGAAGTGGAGACCTGAATCTTGTTGTGCTCAGGTGTGTGTGAGCAGTGTGTAACGTGTAGAAGTGATTCAGAGGTCACTGAGGTCAGCGTGTACGTGAAACAGCGCAGCGCGCGATACAGGAGGCTGCAGGGTCGAGTTAGCCATGAGCTTCATCATCCTCGCGGAGGGGACGCTCAGTGTGGACCATTTTATTCTGCAGGAATTCTTTTATTCTGACGGTTAAGGCGGTTTCCAGGAACGTCCCCTGGCTGTAACCCAGCGTTTAGTGGAACTGACACAGACGTGTGGTCGGGGGTGAAGTGTGAAAAACACCACAGGAAGTGCAGACGCCGTCGCTTCTGCTTTCGGTATTCGTCTTCAGTCCGTCTGCGTGTCGGAAACACGGACGCGTCTCTGAGAAGCGCGTCTGAGGCGTCTCGGCCCCGTGTGGGGGAGGGGTTTCTGTTTCGGGTTTAAGGGGTTTTCTGCTGCTGAGAGATGAGAAATGAACACTAAGTCTGTTATCTAATCAACACGGCCGAATCAATCAATAAACATTAATAATGTGGACGGTTTCATTCTGTAACAAGGAGAAAAACAGAGACCTGAGGGAAGTAAAACTGAGGAGAGAATAAGGAGAGGACCGAGTGTGTGCTGTGTGAAGATCGCCTCGCACACACACACACATACAGCTGTTTCTGTTTCAGAATGATTATAGTGTGTGTGTGTGTGTGTGTGTGTCCACAGCGTTGGTCATCACTGATGGACCTCAGGATAAATCAGGTGATGAGGTGGGAAGTGAAGACGAGCTTTACAACGACTTCCACATTTCTGCCAATCGTTTAGGAGGAGGAGAGCAACTCGCTATTAATGAGGTAACAGGCTCCGCCCACCATCATACACTCCACCATAAATGGAGTCACACCCACTCTGACGCATTACGACTCCTATCATAAACCCACCCACATTTATAAAACCCCTGCTGCTGTCATACACTCACAGTGTTCTGATTGGCTGAGAGCGGTACGGTGCGCTGTGATTGGACGACGGTGGTATGGTGTGTTCTGATTGGCTGAGAGCAGGAATAGTATGCCGGGTGTTAGTTGTTAAGAGAGCAGAATTAATTCTCTAATAAAATTTTATGATTATTCTGCTGATATTAAAGTGTAAATAAGATTTCACACACAAGGGATTGTGTGTGTGTGTGTGTGTGTGTGTGTGTGTGTGTGTGTGTGTCAGAGAAATAAAACATTCTGCTGTATAAAGGAGAGAAAAACAGCGTGTAGTACAAATAGTAGTAGTAATAATAATAAATCATATTAATAAATAATAATAATAATAATAACATGATGATGATGGAGAGGAAAACAGAAACAAAAGATAGACAGACTGAGAGAGAGACAGAGAGAAGGGAGAGAGACACTGTGTGGGAGACAGACAGATGAGGAGGTGAATAAATGCGAGTGCTGGAATCCCGTAACGCTCCTTCATCTTTAACATTCATTGCATGAACATGGTATACGATGTGGGCGGGGTCACGGGGGATAGTCACCTGAAGCCACCAATGAGGGACTCCGGATGTGACAGAGGTGCAGCTGGCTGAGTGTGTGTGTGAAAGAGAGAGAGAGAGAGAGCGCTCCATCTCCCCCTCCGCTATGCCTGACCTCCATTACTCTGGTTTCTAGGATACGACTCGCAGCCCTGCTGTCTGATTGGCTGAGGGAGATAAAAGAGAAGAAAAAAAAAAACACAAAAAGAAACAAGCCATTGACAGAGATGGAGGGATGGAGGGATGGAAGGATGGAGGGATGGATGTATTGGTAGATATATAGACAGATTAATTTTTGTGGCTGAACACAGAAGAAGCTTCGCTAAGCAGATCAGAGGGATTTGGAGAGATGAGTGTGTGAGCGGCTCTGTGGTAGCGGAGGAGGGGAGAGAGGGACAGGGAGCGAGAGACGAGCAGCAGAGGAGGAGGAAGAGACAGAACGAGGGAGCGATGGGAAGCAACGTGGAAGAAAGAGAGAACAAGGAAGTGTAGACGTGAATCTCCTCAAGTGTCTCTGGCTCCGAGTGCACCTGTGTGTGTGTGTGTGTGTGTGTGTGTGTGTGTGTGTGTGTGTGTGTGTGTGACATCATGGCTCGGCGTCAGCATGCCGGAGACTTTTTTTTACACTGCAACCTGAGTCCGGAGGCACAGAGAGTGGTGGTGTTCTTCATCATGATGCTCCTCGTCATCATCAACGTGGTGCTGATGTTCCTGCTGGCGTTCTAGTGAAGGAGAGAGGGAGAGGAAGGAGAGAGGGAGAGGAAGAGCAACATAAAGGAGAGGAGAGGGGGAAGAAGTGAAGGAGGAAGTGAAAGTAAAGAAGGGTAGAGGATGGGAAAAGGGAGGATTCAACGTGTAGATAAGGGGGAAAAGAAAGAGGACGGGTAGAATGGACAGAATTACTGAGGTTGTGTAGGAGGTGAGGAAAAGAGGCAGAAGAAAGATGTGCAGAAAGAGAAAAAAGGAAGGCAGAAAATGAGGAGTGGAAAGAATAACTAAAGGAGGATGTGGGATTGAAAAAGAAAGACGGGAATGAAAGAGGGATCGAGGTAATGGAAGATAATGAGGAGGAAATGGAACAGCAGAAGTGGAGGAAAGTATGGACGAGGACGAGGAAGAGAGGAGAGAAAGAGAGGGAGGGGGTCAGTGAGAGGGAGGAGGGCGATGAGAGAGAGGGAAAGACCTTCTCTCGTTCACGCGGTGTGGATGGAAGCGCGCAATGCAGCCTGCGCAGTGCAGGTAACGTAAGAGAGAGAGAGAGAGAGAGAGAGCAGGCTGTAGTGATGTGAGTCAGGGTTTGGTGTTTACTTCCTGTGTGCTGATTGTTATTGCATTCACAACCACTCCAGCTTGCTAACACATTAGCACATCAGCTCATGACATCATCTCATCACTTGGCCATTAGCAAGGCTGCTAATTAGTGTAAATAATCGTGAGTGTGACTAGTTTAAGTGTAAACATATACATGATTGTGTGTGTGATTAGTGTAAATGTGTGTGTGGTGATTAGTGTATGTGTAAACGTTCCCTGTGTGTGTGTGTGTGTGTGTGTGTGTGTGTGTGTGTGTGTGTGTGTGATTTCTTTCCTCGTGCAGCTGATCAGCGATGGCAGCGTTTGCGCCGAGGCTCTGTGGGATCACGTCACCATGGACGACCAGGAGCTCGGCTTTAAGGCCGGAGACGTGATCGAGGTCGTGGACGCCACCAATAAGGAGTGGTGGTGGGGGCGGGTGCAGGAGGGCGAGGGGTGGTTCCCCGCCAGCTTCGTCCGGGTAGGATATCATTTATTTATTTAGTTAATTATTTAATTTAAAACGCAGTCCACAGAGTTTAGGAAGAAAAATCTAAGTATGACATCATTATGATGACATCAATTTTACACGTCATATTATTTATTTACTTAAAAGGAAATATTTAATTAATAAATTTTAATTAATTAACGTTGCATGTGGTTTATATTTTTATTACATGAAATTATATTTTATACAGTTAATTACTTTATACGATTTCTCATTTGTTACTCTTTGTTTACTTTCTAAAGTGCCTTGCAAAAGTATTCACACCCTTTGGACTTTTCCACATTTTTTCATGTTACAACCTCAAACATTGCTGTATTTTATTGGGATTTAATGTGACAGAGCAACACGGGGCGGCACATCATTGTGAAGTGAATTTTTTTTACAAAGAAAAAAAATCTGAAAAGTATGGCGTGCATTAGTATTCACCCCCCTTTACTCTGATACCCCTAAATAAAATCCACCTAATTTATTTACCTAATTAGTAGATATAGTCGACCTGTGTGTAATTTAATCTCAGTATGAACACAGCTGTTCTGTGAAGCCCTCAGAGGTTTGTTAGAGAACATTAGTGAACAAACAGCATCATGAAGCCCAAGGAACACACCAGACAGGTCAGGGATAAAGTTGTGGAGAAGTTTAAAGCAGGGTGAGGTTATAAAAATAATATCTCATACTCTGAACATCTCACGGAGCGCTGATCAATCCATCATCTGAAATGGAAAGAGAACGGCGCAACTGCAAACCTACCAAGACATGGACGTCCACCTAAACTGACAGACCGGGCGAGGAGAGCATTAATTAGTAACCCTAAACATACAGCCAGAGCTACAGTGGAGTGGTTTAGATCAAAGCGTGTTCATGTGTTAAAACAGTCCAGTCAAAGTCCAGACCCAAACCCAGCTGAGAATCTGTGGCAAGACTTGAAAACTGCTGTTCACAGAAGCTCTCTTTCCAATCTGACTGAACTTCAGCTAAAGACATTTCCCTCTCTAGGTGTGTAAAGCTGGTAGAGACAAACACCAAAAGACCTGCGGCTGTAACTGCAGTGAAAGGTGGTTCTACAGAGTACTGATTCAGGGGGGTGAATACAAATGCATGTCACATCTTTCAGATAATTGTTTTGTAAAAAAAAAAAAAAAAACATTCATCGTTTTCCTTCCACTTCATAATTATGTGGCACTTTGTGTTGGTCTGTCACATAAAATCCCAATAAAATACATTTATGTTTTTGGTTGTAAGGTGACAAAATGTGGAAAAGTTCAAGGGGTGTGAATACTTTTGCAAGGCACTGTATATCTGCTTATTGCGTCTCAGTTGTACTGTTGTTGTGCCTCTTTCTCTGACTTCTATTATGTGTGTGTGTGTTTCAGTTGCGTGTGAATCAGGACGAGCCCCTGGAGGACGATGTGGTTCAGGGGGCGGGGGAGAGCGCGGGGGTGGGGGTGGGCGGGTCGTGTGGGCCTGGGTTACCCTGTAAGGAGCAGATGCGGGCGAACGTGATTAACGAGATCATGAGCACAGAGAGAGACTACATCAAACACCTGAAGGACATCTGTGAGGTCAGTGTGCTCCTCTAACCAACCAATCAGGAGAAAGGGGCGTGTCCACTCACTCGACAGTCATGCTTCCTGTCAAGTTACAAAGCTCCACCTTTTCACTGAGCACAGGGGATCTCAACCTTATTCCAGTAGAACCCCTCCGCTGCATATATTCGTGTTCTCCGGGTCTGCCACACCCACTCTAATCAATAAAAGGCTGTTAATTAGTTAATTATTTAAATCAGGTGTGCTGGGAGTAGACACCACTAACACGTGTAACTGAACCTTTAATTCCACCACTGTCTCAGTGCAGGACTTTATGTTGTGACCTCAGAACTGATCTGGAAGCTCGGGATAAGATTCTCAGATTATTATAACTTTTTTCTGTTTTTAGGTTTTCTCAGGTTCCACATTCTATTCATGGTTAGTTTTTTGTCTTTTGTTCCTCAGGGCTACATTAAACAGTGTCGCAAACGGACCGACATGTTCACAGAGGAGCAGCTCAGGACCATCTTCGGGAACATCGACGAACTGTATCGCTTCCAAAAGAAATTTCTCAAAGCGCTGGAGAAAAAATACAACAAAGATCATCCACACCTGAGCGAGATCGGCTCCTGCTTCCTGGAGAACGTAAGGCACCTGTCTGTCTGCTTTCCCATGCAACATACAACGTCTGTCTGTCCGTCTGTCTACTTCCTTGAATATGTTAACTGTTTATTTGTCTGCACACTAATTAGAGACTGTAAAACACTTGTCCTTCCTGCTGCAACAGTGTGTTTGTGTATTATGGGGCGGAACCTCACACTCTAGTAATAAACCTTTAATTAGCATGTTATAAATCCTCCTCCTCCTCATGGTCTTCATCCTCTCCTCTCTGTTTTGTTTCCAGCAAACCGATTTCCAGATCTACTCGGAGTACTGTAACAATCACCCCAACGCCTGCGTCCAGATCTCCAGGCTGATGAAGATGAAGAAGTACGTGTTTTTCTTCGAGGCTTGTCGTCTGCTGCAGAAGATGATCGACATCTCGCTCGACGGCTTCTTGCTCACACCTGTGCAGAAAATCTGCAAGTATCCTCTACAGCTCGCCGAGCTCCTCAAATACACCAACCCCCAGCACAGGTACACACACACACACACACACACACACACACACAGCATGTACACCTTCATAAACACACATCTTTACAAACCACAGATCTGTGTAAAATTATTGGGAAGTAAAACTGTAAATAAGACTCGAGTTATTTCCTGTGTAGAAAGTCCTGTATATGAAAAATTATATTATTGTTATCATTACTTTTATTGTGTTGCTATTTAAATTTTTTATATAGTCAATTTCCGTTTTTTTAACTTTCACATTAATTTCATTTTATCAATTTATCAGTTGAGATGTTTTAAATAGTATTAACGCCTTACTGCTTATTTATCAGCAGTTTAATGGTTTATTTATTTATTATAATCCAGAAGTGTTTTGTGTAAGAGGATCACATGGTGTTAAATGGTGTTTTGTTTGGATGATCTGAGGAACGTGTTTATATGAAGTCCAACTTCAGACCCAGAAATGTATAGCGCTTTATCATAGAATGTGTGTGTGTGTGTAACGTGTTGTTCATGTTGCTGTTCAGAGATTATAAAGATGTGGAAGCTGCTTTAAACGCCATGAAGAACGTGGCTCGGCTGATCAACGAGAAGAAACGCCGTCTGGAGAATATCGACAAAATCGCACAGTGGCAGAGCTCCATCGAGGACTGGGAGGTAAAGATCATCACTCCATCAAACCCGGGAGCAGCTCACAGACCCGGCGCCGCAGTGCACCCTACTGTACTTTAATCTAGTGTACTTTACTGTAGTGTACGGCACTCTACTGTAGTCTAGTGTAGTTTATTGTACTTTACTGTACTATAATTTACTTCAGTAGTTTACTGTACTGTCATTGCTGCAGTGTAGTTTATTGTAGTGTACCTTATTGTAATGTACTGTACTTTACTGTACAGTTGTTTATTAAACTGCACTGTTGTTTACTGTAGTTTACTGTACTGTAGTTTACTGTAGGAACCTGTAAGGAGCTTAATTACAGGTTTCTGTCTGATCGTGCGCAGGGTGAGGACGTTCTGAGTCGGAGCTCTGATCTGATTTTCTCTGGAGATTTAACCAAAATCTCTCAGCCTCAGGCCAAGGGGCAGCAGCGCATGTTCTTCCTGTTCGATCATCAGCTGGTCTTCTGCAAAAAGGTGAGCACAGGAAGTCTCTCTGTTCCCATCACAATGTTGCGTATGGACAGAACTCACAGGCTCATCTCTGCTTCCATCACTCACACAAATGTACAAAACATACATTACATTTGCGGCTCCAACTCTAAATTTCAAACCATTATTGCATTAAAATGCTGTTTGATGTCCAGGACCTGCTCCGGAGGGACATTTTATATTATAAAGGACGCCTGGACATGGACCAGATGGAAGTGCTGGATGTAGAAGATGGAAAAGATAAAGATCTGAACGTGACGGTGAAGAACGCGCTGAAGTTAGTGTCTCCAGACGGAGCAGAGATTCACCTCCTGTGTGCTAAAAAACCCGAGCTGAAGCAGCGCTGGCTCCGAGCCTTCGCAGACGAGAGACAGCAGGTCCGACACGACCGAGACACGGGTGAGACAGAAAGCAGAGGCGTTGTGCTACATCTTTACACAATAAACAATGTTTACTTCCTGTTTCTTTCTCAGCTAGCCAATCAGAATGCGTTCTCTGCCTGTGAGGGAGATCCCACTGGTTTACACAGAAATATTTTCTCTCCTCACAGGATTTTCCATCACAGACCTGCAGAAGAAGCAGGCCATGCAGAACGTCTCGAAACATCCTCCAGCTGGAAAACCCAAAGGTGATCATGATGCTCCACACACTCTTAAACCTTAATCAGAACTTTTTTCCTTTCCCGAGTGATATTTAGATCCGACTCACGTAACGCTGATCTTGAAGACGACACTCGGGTCTCTGTGATTCTTCTCACTTTTATTCCTCTGAAACTTTCTCTCAAACTTATAAGCAGCAGATTTTACCAAATAAGTTTAGTTTTCTTTTCACACACGTACACACGTTTCGGTCCTGTATTGAGGTGTCGATGTGATCTCTGTGCTCTTCCTCTCACCCTCACACTCCTCCTCTCCGTCCTGGTTTAGCGCTGCACCACCTCCTGGCTCTTAAACCTCCGCTTCTGCGCTCCAAAAGCTCCAAGTGCCTTCATTACCCAGAATCCCCTGGGCCTGAATTCTCCTCTCCCCCGCTTCCTGAAGTTATAGCGCCCCCTGGTGTTCTGCGCAGGGCCATTTCCTGGGTCTCCTCTCAGAGTCGAGACCTGCTCCGATAGCCTCGGGGTAATTATAACCGCTGTATAACCGTGTAATAACTACATGTGCTGTAATTACAGTATAATAACGACGTAACCTGCAGTGTAATAACTGTCCTGTACCGTATTAACTGTAATATACACCGTAATGACGTTATAATAACCGACTTTATAAACACACTAGACTCGATTAACCCTGTAACAGCAGCCTGTAGTGTTGCATAACCTCATGTGTGTAACAGCAGTGCATTGTGGGAGTTCTCAGAAAAAGCAGAGTTTCTAATATTCACTGTAATGATGATGATGATGATGATGATGAAGGATCATTAACGCTCCTGAGAGTGATGTAACTGCGTTCCTGTTCAGCCACCATCTTTAACCCCTCACGCTGCATTATGGGTAATGAGGAAACATTCAGTTCAGGAGTGTGAACAAATGCATGAACTTTGACCTTGTGACCTCATCACACGCTTCCTGCTTTCACTCAAAGCCTGCAGCATCCAGACAGTGTTAAATCTGAAAGTGTGTGAACTTTGACCTCGTGACCTTTCCCTTCTCTCTTTGTCTTTAGCGGTGCCCCGCCCGTATTACGACGTGCTGTTGCGCCAGAAGCCGTCGGCGTTGCCCCAGCAGGTCATCGTGCTCGCCGAACCCAAGCGCAGAAACTTCTGGCACAACATCGGGCGCCTGACGCCGTTCAAGAAGTGAGAGAGGAAGAGGACGAGCCGCGTGATGCACGCTTCACTTCACCACTAATCACTAACATCCGGCACGCGCGGCCCCGCCCCCTACGGGACACACTGCGGTACTCACGGCACGCGGTGCTCACATCATCACCATTTCACCGGCTCTGTCCTGAGGTTGGGACATCGTCCACCCCCCCAGACCCTCCCCCACCCCCCCTGGACTGGTTCTCCACAGCGAGTTGTGGCGTGTTTGCTCCGCCCCCTCGTGCCTCAGTCTATGTTTCTGTTTGTTTTTACGTTTCGACGTGACGCACTTTATACAATCGAGACTGAACCCGAGCTTGCCATCTGTGTGTGTCAGGATTAGCGCAGCAGCTAGTTCTGCTAACACACAGCTAAGATGACCGAGTCAGACGGCTGTGTGTGTGTGTGTGTGTGTGAGATATACTGTTGTATTCATGTACATGGAAAAAAAGGTTAAACATTGTTTCATCTGTAACTGTATAGGTTTTTATTTTAGTGACAGTTTAGCCAGAAATGAACTGCGCGTACACACACACACACACACACACACACAGTGTGGCCTGACCCTGAGCTGCTGTGAAAGCCGCCGCTGTTGGACGTTTCCCCCGGACTGACTGATCGCTGGGTGTAAATATAAACAGGGTGTCACTGATTAAACAGTGTTCTAATGATAAATAAACTGTTTAACAAGGCTGGGCTCTACTCCTCACTGCGCACACACACACACACACACACACACACACCTCGTCTGAGCGGCTCTCAGAGATCAGCACTGATGAATGAGTTTGTGATTAGTGCTTTATTCCTCCTATCCCTCACTCGTCCCTCTTCCAGTTAATATCAGTTTCCTAAGGAACCGAAACGTGTGGGAGAACCTACAGCTTTACACTCACGACGAAAAGTTCCAGTCAAAACCCCCAAAACTACAAAGGGGTAAAAACTCCAAACTGAAACTTAGTGTACTCTCCAAAAAAATAAATAATAAATAAAATAATACACAGAAAAACACAAACATCCAGCTGGCTAAACTTGAGAGATAAACTGTGCTGGAACCAAACACCAGGTAGTAACACACACACACACACACACACACACCTTTCCTCTCATCACACCTCATCTCCTTACTGATCACAGTGTTCGTTTCCCCTTCTCATCTGAACCTTGTGACCAGTTTCATGGAGGAGCTGTGGGGTTTGTGCTGCTGACGAGTTAAGGGGACTTAACCAAGGGGACTTAACCAAGGGGACTTAACCAAGGGGACTTGACCCCTAACCAAGGGACTATGGGAACACGTACAATCTTGTGTCTCTCGTGTTGTTTAATCCAAAGCCGTCAGTAATAACGATGACACTCGACATCATCATCACCAGTGTGTATGTTTATTAAAGCATTATAACAGCTTATAGCGCTCAGGGTGACTTATGAAGCCACATACACACTGAGTGTTACATCAAATCACACTTCCTGATGAAATGATCAAGTCTGATTTTGGCTACTGACGAGGAGAAAAAAAGGCACAAATACTGAGTGTGAAATGGCACAGACAGGTGTGTGTGTGTGTGTGTGTGTGTGTGTGTGTGTGTGTGTGTGTTGTGTAAAGGACAGATCTCTCAATTGAGCAGCTCCAGGTAGGTGATGGGTACTTTGCCTTTCTGGTGTCCTCTCTCTCCCATCAGCCAATCAGAGTCCAGGCCCGGCTCGCTGCTCACTGTGATCACCTGACACACACACACACGCACACACGCACACACGCACACACACACACCAGGCAGAATTATACACACTCAGATACAGTGTGTGTCTGTGTGCAAAATATTTTCCTATGCATTGCTTCTGTTAGAAAGTGATTCAGCGCCCCCTGCTGGTGTACTTCAGTCTAAATAGATATTTGAACATGTACTGGTCATGGAGCACTGTCGCCGCACCTCCAGGGTCCGGGTTCGATTCCCACCTCGGGGTGTGTGTCTGTGTATATGTGTTTATATGTTGGGTTTTCTCCGGATAATCCAGTTTCCTCCCACAGCAGATGAGGCTAATCAGCGTTTCGAAATTAACTGTAGTGTGTCAATCAGTGTGTGTGTGTGTGTGTGTGTGTGAGTCTCACTTCATCAGCCAGCAGGGACAGTTCGCCGCTGCAGGCCGCGTCGTAGTCGTATAGCACACGCGCTCGCCGTGGACCGCAGGAACTCCGCAGCTCATTGAGGCTGGGTGAACTCTGACCCGAGGTCACGCTGGGGGTCGGGGGCAAGGTCGTGGCCAAGGTCACAGGGACAGAAATTCCAGCAGAAGAGGCAGCGGGCTGATTATTATTGGAGGAGAAAACTGAAGGAAAACTAGAGGGAAGGTAAAGTTATTATTATTATTAAACCTCAGAGAGGGAACGAGAAGAGAGAGAAGAGAGAAGAGTCGAAGAGACGGAGGAGAAAAAGAACGAAAGAGTGAAAGAGGAACAGAGAGATGAGATCAAGTGACTATCAGAAGTGAAGATCTAGAAGAGAAAGAAAAACATATAAAGTACGACATCTGTGTGTGTGAATGAGAGAGACTAAGTGTATAAGTGTGTGTGTGTGTGTGTGTGTGTACACTGACCTGCCGAGTTGTTTCTGTAGACTGACCATGTACTGATAACACTGAGCGTAATACACAGCCTGAGCGTCGACAAAATCACTCAGACACCTCAGGTGATGAGCCTGACACACACACACACACACACACACACACACACTTGTTTCTGTGACTATAAACTTTGGTGCTTCATCCAAGCTCCGCCTACTTTTACACTGCAAATGACCAATCACAGAGCTTTCCTCAAGTATATCATCACTTTACGTGTGTGTGTGTGTGTGTTGATGATTAGCGTACGTACGTGAGTGCTGCTGATTCCCTCCAGCAGTAACCTGGTGATTTCCGCCTGTCGATCAAACTCACTCTGAGCTACCCTCAGCTCCGTCTCTGCCTGAGGAACGAACACACACACACACACACAGGCTTAACATTTCTCTTGCACATGATACACTCCGTGGGATTAAGCAGTCTTACACATCGTGTCCTTCACAGAGAATACTGCCTCAGTCCTGACTATGAGGAGGAACCTGTGAGGAACACGCAGCTCGGCCATGTTCTCTCTTACCTGCTGGACCTCTTGAGCCCACAGCTGGAGAGCAGTGAGGAACAAGAAGAGGAACTGATCAGAACACAGTGCAGTTAGAGAGAACCACAGAATCCATGCAGCACATACAGCTAATCCTGACACAACCTCAGATCTTCATGCACTGAGGGTCGCTTTCACACTCGTGCTCCTCACCTGGACTTCCTGCTCTACTTCCTGCCCGAGCGTGAGGAGAAGGTTTACTAAACACTACATCAGGCCACGCCTCCACAACCTGCTGCTCTTCACACCTCTGACACTAAAGGGCAATAATAATAATAATAATAATAATAATAAAAACCCATAGCCATTAGCCCCGCCCCCTGATGAGCTCAGAATCAGTCCTAGGTGTGGCCTCAAGTGTGGAAACGCCCTCTGTTATCATCTACACAGAACTAAACTTAAGATATCTGCCTTATATCAGTTATCAGTGCAGCACCACACACACACACACACACACACATATATATACACATATACACACACAAACTTCTTTCCAGGAAAAGTAATTAAGAGTCAGGCAGTTTAAGAAAGAGGAAGAAACAATAAAAGATTGGGAGAGATAACCACACACACACACACACACACACACGCACGCACGCACGCACGCACGCACGCACGCACACGCACAGACACACACGCACACACACACACAGACAGAAAGGCCAGGACAAACCTTCAGCCATTTGACATGCAAGAAGGAGAGCATGTAAGAAAAGACATACTCCTCTCCTGGTGAGGGGGCGGAGCTAAACTCCTGCTCGTTAAAGCACATGATGAGATAAGATTAGAAAAGAGGAAGAACATGTTATTAGAGAAGAACATCGCGGACCTGAGCTTAGAGAAGTGTGTGTGTGTGTGTGTGTGTGTGTGTGTGTGTGAGAGAGAATTTCCTGTTGCGGAATAAATAACGGACGAGAAGTAAATGTAGATAAATGTTCCAGTGTGCTGCTCTCACCTGCATCTGTGTTCTACGTTTGCCGTGTCGATGTTTTACGGTGTAGCCGCCTGCATGATGTATATAAATATAAATATAGACATAGATAGCAGAGCGTGGTGACGTTACTGCTGTATAACCGCACAGGTCTGCAGACTCTAATGCAAACTACGAGTGTATATTAATGCATTACACAATATTAATACAGCATTGTTTCCATAGTAACAGCTCATTCACAGGGATGCATAAGGTGCACGCTCCAGATACTAATAATAATAATAACAATAATAATAATAATTAGGAGAGAGACAGAGAGAGAGAGAGAGAGAGATGATGAGGATGACTGGCAGATCATCAGTTTCCAGGGTTAGAGGTTAACTAACACACACACACACACACACACACACACACACAGGAGTAGAGTTTAATTAATGATATTGTATTACAGCGTGTTAAACATATCTAATGACCTGATAACTAATGAATAATTAACTGAATAATCATACAGGACGTGTGTGCGTGTTAGAGAGATTAATAACAAACAGGACAAGAAATAAAAGACACAAACATTTAAAGAAACAGACAGACAAGTGTTAAAATGTTAAAAGTTGTGTGTGTATGTGAGAGAGAGAGACTCACTGCAGTGCGAGCGTCCGCTACTCGAGCTTTCTTTACTCGTGTTTTAGCCGCGTCCAGGTCGAGGCGTTTCACCTGCAGCAGCTTACGCTCTTTCTATACACACACACACACACACACACACACACACACACACACACACACACACACACACAGGGAGAGAGAGCTGATAAAGCCTGGCAGTGTGTACGTGTTGATGAGACACAGGTGTGAGAGCGCGGCTCACTGAGATGGTCTTATAGTCTCCCTCGATGAAGTTCCTGAAGGGCGTGAGGAAGTTTATGGCCGAGCTCTGGATCAACTCTCGCTCCGAGCTCCCGAGCTGCTTCTCCACCTCACCGCATTTAATCAGAGCGCTGCCTGGAACAAGCACACACAATCATCACACACACACACACACACACACACACACACACACACACACACACACATAATAAAACAGTGAGATAAAATATTATTTTTATAGATTCTGTAGTTTTTATCTCTCTCGGACTTTCTACTTACTGTAATTAAACAGATCAAAGTGCGCACACACACACACACACACACACACTATTCTTCATGTCACTTGTCTATTAAACACTGCAGTATTTAACAAGGTGTCACACAGGTGTATTTCCCCCAGGTGCGTGTGTGTGTACGTGTGGGTGTGTGATCTTTTAGATGGACGTGTTTCCTCACCGTACGCAGTCCCGGGTCCGAACTCGTGTCCGGCGTCGATCATGCACTCCCCCAGCAGCTCGTGGTTGTTGACTCGCGTTGGGATTTTCCTGTCCAGCTTCTCATACAGAAACTCCTCCATCCTCACATCTGTTTAAGTCACACACACACACACACACACACACACACTGTAAACACCACACACACACACACACACACACACACACTGTAAACACCACACACACACACACACACACACACTGTAAACACCACACACACACACACACCTCTACACACACACACACACCTCTACACACACACACAACCTCTACACACACACACACACACAACCTCTACACACACATACACACACAACCTCTACACACACACACACACACACAACCTCTACACACACACAACCTCTACACACACACACACCTCTACACACACACACACCTCTAC
>JAQMYL010000018.1:22390477-22408029 GCA_030014365.1 Clarias pachynema
CTCAGTGGTAGGTGTTTCGCCATGCGGAAGGCCCGGGTTCGATTCCCAGCCAGTGCCCAAACCCCCCAGCCACTGGACGCAGTGCCGGTCCCAGGCCCGGATAAATGGGAGGGTTGCATCAGGAAGGGCATCCGGCGTTAAACCTGAGCCAAGTTGTTGTGCGGACTGGATATTCCGCTGTGGCGACCCCTTGCCGGGAGCATCTGTAAGACCAACAACATTGTTTTCTACAGAGATGTAGCCGATGTGTCTTCACACTGACACACACACACTGGTATCCTGATAAAATAAAAAATAAGCCACACGCTCCAGTTACTCTTAAGTGAATGTGTGTGTGTGTGAGATGAACACTACTACGATATATACATATATAATACAAATTGATAGAAGGTGATATAAATTATATAAATGTTTTATATAAGTGTTTAAATAAACAAATGACATTCACATTGAGAAACAAATATTCTTGTAGAATTAACAAACAAACAAACTAGCAGGAGTGTCACAGTACGAAGAGGGTAAGTGACTTTGGGGTTTATATATTTACATATTGTACATTTTAATAAATTCTATTAATCACTGTGGAAATCTCTGAACAGTTGAGACTCATTACTCAGCAGTTCAGTGAATAAATTTATGAGCGGTGTAGTTCAGGATGAAACGTTTATCAGTGCTGACATGAAGGATTCCTGACTGAAATGTTAAATATAATATTGCAGCACATACACAGGGAAATACAGTTAAATATGGTGTGTATGTACGTATGTGTAGAGATCTAATAAGGCCGGATGGGATGGGTCAGGAGTCTGCTAAGTAGTGCGCACTACAGGAAGTGTAAATGCCAGACACACATTCACTGCATGAACTGTGAAAGAAATGTTCCTCTCACACAGTAGAGGCTTCACACAGGGCTGGAATATTAAGAGCATTAGATTTGCCCAGCAGCTTCGTCTCTTCCGTTTTCATTTTCATAAATCCAACACAATTAACTTCAACAAACAGAACGGCTCAGATAATTACAACGTCGAGTTTCCCGCCTGGAGCCAAATCCTGTGAAGCTCCAGTGTGAAGACCTCGTCTAATTCGGAATAATTATTATCACTTTACTGTTTAAACACCAAACTGCTGTGAATCAAAGAAAAAGAAAAATCACAGCAGTGTTTAATATCACAACTGTGAAGAAGCTCGGCTTTAAAAATCACTTCGGAGTGGATCGAGGTTAAAAATCTGTAATTCAGTGTGAGAAATTACTTTTACCTCATGAATAAAATACTGTAAACTTTTTAACAAAAAATAAATCCTTTAAAAGCTTTGTGCATTACACGTAAATATTTCAGCTAAACATGAACGGTTCTCAGGCTGTTGGAGTAAACCCTCAGAACTAGGGTTCTTAACCCTGAGAACCCTGATTAAATGCACAGAACACTCATTAAATCTTTAGAACTCACATTAAAACTCCAAAACCCTCAGTAAATGTTTAATACCCTCATTATACCCTCATAAACCTGGAGAACGTTTTAGGGTTAGGCCTTCAGAACTCTGAATAAAACTGGCAGGACATTCATCAAACCATGAGAACCCTCATTAAACCCTTAGAACCATCATTAGCTTTTAGAATCCTGAACAATATTCAGTAGCTTCATTAAATCATCAGGCCCCTTAATAAATCCTGACAATCCTGTTTAAACTTTCAGAACCCTGTTTAAATCCTCAGAACCCTTATTAAACTCATAGAACCCTCATTAAGCCCTCTGAACAAACCCTCGTTAAACTTTCAGAACACTCATTTCAGTCAACACTCAACTTTCATCAGTCTTCAGAACCCTTAATTATCTCTCAGAACCTCTTTAAAACCCTCCGAACCATTAAGAAGAAGAAGCCTTTATTTATCACATATCCGCCTTAACCCACTAAGCTAATCCTACCTCAAATAATAACCCAGACGATCCTTCATTAACTTTCAGAACATTTAACCATTTCACAGATCTCTACTGAAACCCCCAGGAAACCTTTAATTAAACCCTATACAAACTTTAATTTAAACCATCAGAACCCGTAATCAAGCATCAGAACCCTCTGATATGATACTCTTGGCAAAACTGTGTAATTTAAAATCTGACCTAGAACCATATTTAAGCTCAGAATCCTCATTCAACCTCCAATAAACCCCTTGAAATCCTGAATATACCCTCAATAAACCCTTGGAAGCCTTTGAACCTTCATAAAATCCTCAGTTAACCTCTTTTCCTTTAAAGATTTTTAAGAACCTTAAAGAAATTCTGCTTGGATCCCTCTAACTGTGAAATTTTTAGTTGTAGTGTTCTAATCAGAACTATTAAGGAGTATCCGTAAAAAAAAATTGGCACAAAGAGCTGTATAAGTGTTTATTATAAAGACTGTGCAAGTAGCTTAATGATAATGATGGTTTATCTGATGATAAATGCAGCTCTGCTCGTTTTGTCATATTTAAACTCGTCCTTTATTAATGAGTAAAATGTGTTTCATAAAAAAGTGTCTCTGATTAGATCGTAGACCCGACCCCGAACCATATCCTGGATTTATTTATCCTAATAACATTTTATCACTGCGTCTCATGGCTCGTTGTGTTAGTTAAGCCGTGTGATTGAGATTAATCTGATTACCCGGCGGAGTAAACAGTTGGCCGGCGCTAAGATGAAATAAAATCCCGCTGATGGATGGTAATGTTGCGTCTGTGTGCTGCATAATCGTAGCTCAGGGATCCATATTTCTGTATTACTCTATTTCTGTTTCTGTGCTGAAGATTAAACAGCCTGATTAGCAGTTCAGTGCCGTTGCACAGCAAATAAAACAAATCAGGAAGCGTACATCATTCAAACTCCACGGCTGAGCTCGCCTCGTCACAGCCTGCTGCTTGGATGAATCTCTGAGCAGCTATTTTTTTTCCCCTCCTTTTTTCATTTTTTTCCTCCTTCTTTCTCCTGGGCACAAGTGCTATGAAGCAGAAATGGCTTATGAAAGTGCGTTAAGCGTTTATTCCCAGCTGAGGCGTGTTGAGGCGTAGAGGCCATACTGGAGCGGAGCCGAGAGGAAGATGAGTTTTTAGCGCAAAAATAAAAAAAGAAGAATCGTGAGTCCTCAGTCCCAGGACGAGTTTGAAAATAAATAACGCAAACATCATTACAGTGTCATTATAAGAAATCTAAATCAAGTCTTTGATTGAGTCTGAGAGCAAAACTGAAATGGTAAAGTGTGAATCATTAGCAGCTCAGAATGTTGAAAGTGCAGAGGGCTTTATTCAGAGGGCTGCCCACGTCTGCCCCAGCCTCGAGAGGAGGAAAGGTTTGTTCTGCATTTGGTGCTGTGATGTCACAGTGCACTTCAGTTTTACGGTTCTTCCTCCATCTCCATTAGTCCTCAATGATCTCTGGTGGAATTCCATCGACTCATCGACTGCTTTACAACTTTTCAATTGCTCCATGCACTTGACAGTCTCGTTTAAGGTAGGAATCTCATGCAGGTCTGTTTTCCCAGGTTGGTGAGCAATGTGACGGATTGCTATGGATTGGTGCTTCCTTATCCAGACGTGATGACTCAGAGAGGTGCAATTGGTGGGTGGATCTCTTCTTTATCAGCAATTCTTGTTTTCTACCTTCATCTATGTTATTCGTCAGCACCAGCCCGGAGTGCATTCTGAGTGAATGATACATCTCCAGCCCCCTCGATCATACACTAGAGCACTAGAACTGCATCTTCAAAAGCATGGCCTCCCAGAGCATCATTCTGGATAGAATCATGCTTCCTATTAGTAAGGGCTCTGAGAAGTCCTGGCTATGCTGAATCATTAGCAGCTCAGAATGTTGAAAGTGCAGAGGAAAGCCTTCATATGCTGGACAAACAGCAAACCCATGCTGGTCATGCAGGACTAGGTAGATTATCATCCTGAGGAACTTTCTGGGACAACCTAGACATACAGATCTTTTTTGATATCTGATATACTACAGATCTATTTGGCTTACAGTGATGAACACTTTTGTATGGTCAAGACAGGTCAGATACAGTGTTTTTTTCTGTTCCCTACATTACTGCATTACTGGCAGTAACTGCATCACAGGGGTTCTCCTGGTGTAGGTTGCCTTGTTCCTAGCAACAGACAAAGAATTCATGAAGTTTGAAGGCCTTGACATTACCTTCTAGGGTAGGACTCTCATCCAGTTCTGTTTTCCCTGGCTGTTGTGGAATTGATTGATTGCTAAGGATTGCTGCTTATACAATGACTCAGCAAGGCAAACCAGTCTTTGTTCTTTTAGTGGAGACTCCAAGAATGTCTTTATAAGTCTGCAGGATGGTGGTTTTTGGGTGTTGCCAGAGTGCTTCTGAACTAGGGTCTCTAGGTTGCCAGTCTGTAGCCTCTACCTTTTGAGCACTTCTTCTTTGTTTGGGTATAAAGTGCAGATAGAGTTTCCAGTGCACATGGGAATGGTTTGGATGGCACTCTGACCTGAGCATCACTTGGATGAGCCAAATGTCTTAGAGTTCTTTATCACATCTATGTTAAGACGTAGTCTACGAGATGCCAGTGTTTGGACAGAAGGTTGCCAGGTTTTCATCAGACTGTGACAAGAAGTTGGTTATTTGATACACCAGAAGGTGCTGACTGTCACTGATGTTACCAACATGTTTAACGAGAGCTCCTTTCTAGGCTTCTGTACAAGGTTTCCTGTTATTTGGAAGTGGAGCACATGAAGATGATGTGGTCTGAGTGACCTGTTGGCAGGTTTTCAAGTCTGGAGGTGATGAAGTTCCTGACCATAAAAGCCAGCACCTCATCTCTCACCCACTGGTTTGCCTGAGCAGTAAAAGGTAGAGGCCTGTGCCATATTCTCAGACTTCCCTGACAGCAGCAGTGTCGACGTTCAGTCTTGAAATTTCACAGGCACCTAGAGCAGAGTGTAATTCTTGGCGAGTGCTCCCTGCTGGATCAAGTATGGTTCTGATGTTCCAGCATGCAAGCACATTATGTGAAGCAGATGTGTTTCCTTTCTTCTTTGTTGTTGTTTAGCTGTGATTAAAGATGCCCATTGTCTGTGGCTAGACGGCTGGGGAAAATGGAAAGGAGTTAAACCACCCTTTCTGGCCTCTCTCCATGTGGAGCAAGCAGTGCTGCTAAACCCTGCAAGCTGAGATGGTGACAGCGAGGTCTCCGGGTTGTAGGCCTTATATCAGAGAGTCCTTCTACTAGATGGATGGCTTGACAGGGCTAATGAGGTCCATCTGCCCGAGGCTTTGCTGACTGGATTGGCATTCATTTCAGGGTTCTCCCTGAGCCTGTCCATCTTGCATGTACCCCTGAGTGGAACTTTGGCCAGAGACCTTCATCACACATGGCTTTAAACCAGAGAGTCGTCTTTAACTTTATGTCCATCCTCTGAAAACCCTTGAGGTGCAGGTCAGTGTTGAAGAGGGAATTTATCTCTATAGACAATATTAAGGGGCAGAGAAGTAGGTGGGGTTAAGGCGTGGCCTAATGGAGATTTTGATATGCAGTGTTTGAAAAGAACATGGCAGAATGTCACACATTAACACACTTACACCTGTACTTCATTTCCTTCATCTCTTTCTCTCTCTCTCTCAATCTTTCTGTTTTTGTCATTCATCATCATCTTCCTGCTCTCTCTCTCTCTCTCTTACCCCCTTATGTCACTTTTGATCTTTCTTTTTTTCTGTCTGCATTTTTTGTTTGCTATTCTGTCCATTATTTTCTCTCTCTCTCTCTCTCTCTCGCAGTCTGTCTTTGTCTCACTTCATAGCACTCTGTTTTTCATTCTCTCTTTTCTATCTCTGCTTTTTTGTCTCACCCTCTGTCCTGCTTTCATTTGATCTATTTCTTCCACGTTTTTTGCTCTCTCTCTCTCTCTCTCTCTCTCTCTCTTTCTCAGTTTCTCTCTCTCTCTTACTCTCTTTTCTAAATTCTCCAAAGGTAAAATATCATTAAAGTTTGTAATGATTTCTGTGATTCAGGCTCACACAGAGCTCATAATCATCCCGTCAGACAGACAGACGTCTCCATCATCACTCTCAGGACACATTAGACACGTCTGACTTGTCTGGACGTCTGAGACTTTTTAATAAATTGCTTCTGAAATCAGAACCCACTCAGTGTCTCGCCACTGCAGCATTCACTACTAACACAATAAGCCCCTCCCTCTACAATGCAATATACAAATATTTTCTTGCATTGTGATCAGCGTGATCTTGTTTGTCACCACGGCGATAAGGACACAAAGTATCGCCTGTCTCTTTGTTGTCACATTTACATGTGTTTATTTGGGGTCATTAAACACACCTGATGATCAAGATGCTGTTATCTGTGCATGTAACACTCGTACACACACACACACAAACACACACACACACACACACCAGAGGAGTGAAAGATTTCTTTATCTGAGATTGATTTCAGCATCTGGAGAGCAACGGGGATGTTGGAGGTGTAATTTGTTGTCTGTGATGTGATGAACCCTGCAGATACACACACACACACACACACACACCTCATTACAGATGCTCAGCATGGCCGCTCGGTCTCGTGTGTCGGCCGTGAACGTGCTCCATTTCCATATCAGCGCTCTTTCTATCTTTTCTATTTCCCCATCATCATTTCCCAATCTTTCCTCACGTTAGCTTCCCCGCTAACATTCTAAAGACCTTATTACCTCACAATGACTGTTAATAAGCACTCACACGGCGGGCGATCAGAAACGAAGCTCCGAAAGTCAGCATTCGTTCCTCTGCGGAGAGAAACATGTGCGGCCTCGCTGTTGAATTTGATCAGACATTTATTTATATATAAAAAACATCTAAAGAAAAAAAGGAACAGGGAGGAAAGAAAGAAATGTTCAGGAGAAAAGATGCAGCACAAAATCTTTGTATTTGTTATTTAGATTCATTTTATTTAATATTTGTTTAAATTAATTTGTACAAAACCCATCCCATTTCTCATTCTTTACCTGTTTTAAAGAAAATCTCCACTGTGTTTATTTTAATTAAGTTATTTTAATTAAGGTGTTTATTTTAATTAAGTTTAACTTAGTTTGGTGATTAGCATTGTTAGCATGTGCAGGTTTTGCAGTTGTTTGCACAGTTCAGTTAGCTTAATGTAATGAGCGTTTTGCTAGCAGTTTAGCCATGCTAGCAGTGTTACTGAATAAAAAATATTTAAAAAAATATTAAAAACCCCACACTAATGTTCGTCGGTGCCAATCTGCTCATCATTATGCAAGAATAAAAAGGTGATCTGGCTTTTGCAGCACGTTTTCTGTGTCACATTAGCAGCTGCTTTAGAATAAATTTCTTCACCATCTGATCTCACTCTCTCTCTCACACACACACACACACACACACACTAATGTCAACTTCACAATATGTTCCATGTCCTGCTTTTATCACCTCAGGGGAAAAAAGGACAAGCAAAGAAAACACACACACACACACACACACACACACACACACACACTGCAGTGTTATTAGACTTCTGAAGGCCATCAGATGATAAAAGGCTCTGTACGCTTTGTTATAAAAACCCTGAACTTTTCCCCTACAGCATGTCTGCCTCTCTGAAAGGGGTGGAGTCATCTTCAGAGGGGTGGGGGTCATTACTGGAGGGGTTATCGGAGGGGTGTGGTTATCTTTAGAGGGGTGTGGTTATCACTAGAGGGGTGTGGTTATCATTAGAGGCATGTAGTTATTACTAGAGGGGTGTGGTTTCATTATAGGGGTGTGGTTATTATTAGAGGGGTGTGGTTATCATTAGAGGGGTGGGGTTATCACTAGAGGGGTGTGGTTATCACTGGAGGGTTGTGGTTATCATTATAGGGGTGTGGTTATTATTAGAGGGGTGTGGTTATCACTAGAGGAGTGTGGTTATTACTAGAGGGATGTGGTTATTAATATAGGGGTGTGGTTATTAATATAGGGGTGTGGTTATTATTAGAGGGGTGTGGCTATCCGTAGAGGGTGTGGTTATCACTAGAGGGTGGGGTTATTTTTAGAGGGGTGTGGTTATCATTAGAGGGGTGGGCTTATTACTAGAGGGGTGTGGTTATCACTAGAGGGGTGGTTATTAATATAGGGGTGTGGTTATTATTAGAGGGGTGTGGCTATCCATAGAGGGTGTGGTTATCACTAGAGGGTGGGGTTATTTTTAGAGGGGTGTGGTTATCATTAGAGGGGTGGGGTTATTACTAGAGGGGTGTGGTTATCACTAGAGGGGTGTGGTTATCATTATAGGGGTGTGTTTATTATTAGAGGGATGTGGTTATCATTAGAGAGTGTGGTGATCACTAGAGGGTGTGGTTATTATTAGAGGGGTGTGGTTATTATTAGAGGGATGTGGTTATCATCAGAGGGGTGTGGTTATTATTAGAGGGGTGTGGTTATTATTAGAGGGGTGTGGTTATTATTAGAGGGGTGTGGTTATCATTAGAGAGTGTGGTGATCACTAGAGGGTGTGGTTATTATTAGAGGGATGTGGTTATCATCAGAGGGGTGTGGTTATTATTAGAGGGGTGTGGTTGTCATGGAAGCTTTGACCATATAAGGACAGATAGATTTTTAAGAGCTCAACTGGGACTGATTAAGGTTTGATGTATTTTTATTTTAAAATGTAACTTCTATTTTATGTTTCAGTTTAAAATTCCACTGAGGGATTTAACTCATCAACATTCAGCACAGGGCCTGAGGAGAGAGTTAGTCTGTTCCAGGACAAATGAGACACATCCACCTGTCTCCCTCTCAAACCTGTCTCTCTCTCTCTCTCTCTCTGTCAGGGGTGTTAGAGACAGTCCCCAGTGTCTCGTCCCCTCGGCTCAGTGTGAAGAGAAATCTCCTGAGCTCGTGGTTTTATCTTCTCCTTTCTCTCTCCTGTTCTGGAGTTAATGATGACTCCATCGTTCTGAAACTCGCCCGACTCGCTCCTGCACACAGACGCTCATGTTTCAACACAGACGTAAAAATTAAACAAAACACTTATTCCATATTTACATCGTGTTGTTCATAAAGTACAGATTAAACATTTCATAATGATTTATGTGGCTGAGTATAAACAAAAACAACTCTTCTTTATTGTTAATAATCATGAACATATTTATTTCCATAGAAAGCTGTAGTGTAGCTGGGAGAGACTCAGAGTCTGGAGTAACAGTTACGGGTTTGTTCATTACCGCTGGCCGTCTCTGGGTTTTTCCTGAGTGTTTCGATCAGAGAGCGTTTCTTGTCAATGCCGTTATTCGAGTGTTCAGGTTGCAGTGGCTTTAACATGGCGCGTCTCCTCGTCCCGCTGCGTCTTCATTCTCATCATTAATAAAAACACCAACATGGAGTTCTCTGCTTAGTCATCACTTTTATTTAGATTAATATTTAAAATCCAAGAAATTGATCATTTTTTTTGTATGTTTAATTTCCTTTGGTTAAGCTTTAAGTCATGTGACGTCTCGTCCTCGTCTGTCTCTCTGACACCGAGTTTATTAAATACCAGCTTTAGAGGTGTTTTGTGATGTGATTAACGCAGACGTGTCGTCTGTCTGAGCGAACATCAGACTAAAATCATTTCCACAATCCTCATTAACATAGACGACTGTTTAATGGCGTCACACACTGTCACACACTGTCACACTCACACACACACACACACACACACACACACACACACACACACACACACACACACACACACACACAGATGTATGTGAAACACAGCCTCAGCTCTCACTGAGCAATAACTCCACACCTACACATACTTTATAAAATTTTTATTATTTTAATATTTAAGTACATTCAGCTTCCAGAAGAAAAATATGATTTCCGTTGCATGTGTGTGACGACGCTAATGATCGCTACGCTACTACGCTACACTGAGAAAAAAACAGGTGCAGCGAGTGTGTGAATAATAACAAAACATCACAATTTATGCATTTATAACCATTACAGCTCCACACAGGATTTTCAAATGATTTTGTTATTAAAATTTCTTTCTATATCATTCAAACAGACACACACACACACACACACACACACACATACACACACACATACACCTCTTTCCTATGACAGGTCACACAGGCAGTGACAGAAATCTACACAGTACATGGGGATAAAAGTGGCCTTGTTCCAAACTCAACCCCTACACAGTTCCCCTAAGCCCCGCCCTCAGTGAAGCCAACACTTGTTTAAGGTTCTAATGTTCTTAACGACTTGAGTCAGTGATTAAATTCCTGGGTGTGGAAATGGGCGGGGCCAACAGCAGGGTGTCCCCTACGCCCCGGCACACACTGAGACTATGAGACGCTGACCTGGACGGCTTCTAGTATTGATTAAACAAAGCTAATGTTTTTTTGCCATTGAGTGGACTGGGCGAGGCATTGGGCGGGGTAATGGGCGGGGCTAACAGTCAAGACACATGCTTAAGCACTTCCTCAACACTCTACCATTAAACAGGTTCTGCTGGTTTTAACCAAAGCAGCAATCATGGTGCTGTCTCATCTTTATTATAGGCGGAGTCAGGAATATGAAGTGGGTGTGGCAACATGTTCAGGAAGTGGGTGTGGTCTGATTTTACAGAGATCAATTAACCAAGAAAGGAACGTGTGTTAAAGCAAATTAATTCACAGCATTTTACTCGGGATAAAAATCCAGATGGACTGTACCATGTGACCAGATAAAAGTGTGTGTGTGTGTGTGTGTGTGTGTGTGTGTGTGTTGGTGGTGGTGGTGGTGGGGGGGGGTTCTTATCCAGTCTCACTTTCACTTTCAGTTGGACCTCACACACACACACACACACACACACACAAAGTATAAAATGAACATTTTGCTGATGATTCGCTTACTTGCATTGTTTTACATAAAAATTTACAATTTACATTTTTTTCCTTGAAAACTTCATCTCATGCTCTGGTTTTGGTTTCTTCTGTTCAGGAACACACATTATTATTATTATTATTATTATTATTATTGTTGTTGTTGTTGTTGTTCTGATGTTCCAGACGCGTGTTTGAGCTCCACAGACAGTCTGTTCTGGGAACTGGTCTGTTTAATAGACGACAAAATCATGACTGTTTCTATAAACACACAGGGGAGAGTCGCAGAGTTAAAGCTGTGGCTGTGTGTGTGTGTGTGTGTGTGTGTGTGTGTGGTGTGTGTTTATTGTGTTTATGTCGTGTGTAGATTATTGTGTATGTTGTGTGCATGTTGTGTTTATTGTGTGCATGTTGTGTTTGTGTGTATGTTGTGTTTATTGTATGTATGTCATGTGTATGCCGTGTGTGTGTATGTTGTGTATATGTTGTGTGTTTTGTCCTGTTATTTGCCTGAGTGTAAACCCGTCTCTGTAGTGTGTGTTGTTGTTCTCCACTTGTGTGTGTGTGTGTGTGTGTGTGTGTGTGAGAGTGTCCCCTCAGTGTCCTCTCTTCACTCAGACACAGGACAGAGACGAGATCGTGAGCGTGAGCGAGTAAAGGAGAGTCAGAGCGGAGAGACGCAGGCGGTCGCGTGCTGACCGGAGCCCCTCGCAGGACTGAGCGCCACATGGCTCCGCTTCACACAGGACTCCGGAGAATCCCGGGGGACAGCGGCACTGCTGGTGCTGAACACACACTCCGCCGTTCTGACATTGCAGCAGCACGTCGTCACACACTCGAGCTGAGAAACACACGGATGAGATTAGATTGGTGAGTCGCAGTTCCTCCCACAGACCGAACAGATCCGATATCATTCTCACAACACACACACACACACGCACACACTCACTCACTCATCATCATCTATACCGCCTTATACGGGGAGCCGATCCCAGGGGACTTAGAGCACGAGACGGGGTACACCCTGGACGGGGAGCCAATCCATCACATGACACACACACACACACACACACACACACACACACACACACACACACTACGGGCAATTTGGGAGCCAATTATGTTTGGACTGTGGGAGGAAACCGGAGGAAACCCAGCAGGCACGGGGAGAACATTCAAACTCCAAACACATGGACAATCTGAGACGGAATGAGACGGAATCGAACCCGGACCCTGGAGGTGATAACCGCTACACCACCGCGCCGCCTCTCACGAGATAACAGACTAATATTTTATCATTTATTATTTTAAACTCTATTAGCAGTTTATCAGTTATATGAAATATTTCTCCTAACAGACAGAAAGTAACAAAAAGTATTTACTAAAATATGAGCACTGTGACACATTTAATTGATTTAATTTAATTGAAGTTAAAGAGTCTTAACGCAGTCTGTAACTGTGAGATTATGTTGAGAGAAACCAGATGTTTCTCGCTCCTCCGTCATGTCCCTGTAATAAAGCTCAGGGTTCGTTTTATTAAATCGTCCCTACTGTTATTATTGTTGCAATTATTTCCTATTATTTTTATTACTGTAACCCTCTTTTTTTTGGAGAAACATGCAGGTTGCACAGAACGAGGGATTGGCACGCGTTCCCATTTTCCTGAGGAATTTTTCCTACAGAACATGAATAAGGCCACAGCCGTAGCTCAGGCATTTTGGGATTTTTCCGATCAGAAACTGAGACAGAGATCCGAAACCCAGGTCAAAATCTCAACTAATGTTGGAAAATATCATCTCGATAAAAAAACTAAGAACTCCTTCCAATCCAGCTCAAAATCCTCTCTGTGCTGTATAATGAGGAGGGAAGAAGGAGAGAGTCAGCAAAAACTACCTCCATTATTATCTCACTCTCATGCACTCAATTTTACCCCCAACCCCCAGAGGACAGGGACGGGTCTCATACCTGCTCCAAAGAAAGAATGGAGAAGATTGCTCAAACCATTTGGGAGCAATTAAGTGTTGTTTGTGAACAGACGAATACCGGGTTTTGTCACGTGAGCGAGTGCGTGATTCACTCCGGCTGATTTTCAACTAAAAAACTCTTTGGAACCACTTTGGAAAAAATGCCATCCTGCTCTCAGTTTTTGAAATATACACATGAGTATTTGATCTCACACACGTTTAAAGCCTCCTCTCTGAAACAACCCAAGAACCCGCGGCTCCAGCACCTACGGGTCGCCTGGTATCAGGAGGAGAACCACAGGAGCGTCGCGGCTTTCAGCTTAAAGCGGTTACATTCGCTGTGTCCGTGGGTTTCTCTTACAGGGAGGAGGGGCAGCTTTAGTGAGTGACCCGCGCCACGCCCATCAACTCACACACACTCCCTGAAATCACAGGCACTACACACACACTAGTGATGGAAAGTTTGGATCATTTTAGTGACTCGGTTCTTTGAATCTCGTTCATCAAAATGAACGAATCTTTATTTGAGTCATTTAGTTCATTTTTTGATCAGAAATAAAATTAATTGTTACATTTTCAATAAACAGACCACCAACACGTCTACATACACACATTTTGTCTATAGTTCCAGTAATGAAAATATTACAATGCAGTTAAAGACACATTATAATAAACAGAATGAGCAGCTCACCTCATATATCTTCTGGTCCGAGTCATTCGTTCTTCTGAATCTATTACGCTGTATAGTGTCTATGGGAGTCACGTGACAAAAGAACGAACGACTCGGACCAAAGACTCGAGCGGTAACGACTCATTTCTGTTTCCTGTACAGAACCTATGGAGGTTCTGCGTGTTTGTGCATGCGCACCCAGTAGAACATGAACGAATTACTCTCCGAGATACTCGTTCTTCTGAGTCACATTAAAGATTCGTTCAAAAAGAACAAATTGATCATAAACGACCCATCACTAACACACACACACACACACACACACACACACATCTCCATTTTCAGTGTTTTTCTGAAGAACACACGCCACAACTTACAATTCCTTCAGGAATTCAAACTAATTCATTTATAATTAAATGCCTGAAATGACTCGTGACCTGATTAAAAGTTCCCCATGATGGCGCAGGACAGAAACACCAGGCGACGTTATCATTCAAGAGTGTAAAACCCCAACGCTGAATCCAGTTAACAATCATAAATATTCCGGGTCTTTGATGTGACCTTGTGATGTTCTCCTCCTTCTTCTTCTTCTTCTGCGTTTCCTCTTCTGCTCTTTATGTGTTTATGTGACAGATGCTTGGAGATTTCGGGGGTTTGTGGTTTTCCTCACAGGTCTTCTGCAGGATTTAAAAACTTTTAATCTGCAGATTTGTGAAGTTTACTCAGTCGCCGGGGTTTGAACGGCTTCCAGGGAACCCTGAGGAGCTTCTGAGTTCTGAGGTCAGCATCTGTAGCCCAGATTAAGGGATTTATTTCTAAATAAACGAAGGAGGCATTAAGGGGAAAGTCTGAAACCACTAACAAAGGGCCATTTGTGTTTCACCATTAAACGCTTGTTTATCCTGAGATGTTTCTACAAACCCACAGAAACGCTGCGGACATGCTGAGTTTACAGGACAGAGGCTGATCTTCAGTATATGAGCTTCTTATCCTAAATGCACATCTCTGATGTTCAGCTTCACATAAATATAAATATTGTAATGAAGTATATAATTTCCATTAGACACTGTTTCATCAGAGGTTGTTTACTGCACATGCAAATGAATATTAGAACAGTGTTTCAAATTTACATCAGGAAAGTTCCTGGTGTTCAGAGTCGAGTTACGCACCAGGGGGCGTCACAGAGTTCCTCCACTCACACTGGGCAAAGACGCCTCGCCTCATGGGTCCACAGAGTTCAACAACGTCCTATAGATGAAGCGGTTCTCCGCTCCTCCTGGAGGACCAGCTGCTCCCAGTACAAATGATTAGACTGTGGCTCTCATAGGGGTAACTACAGCACCCCCAATGCCCTCCCCTCCCTGGCCCCGCCCATTTTACACACACAACAGGAACATTAATGCTGTACACATAGTCATACTTACAGTAGGTTGTGTCAATGTTCAACCAAACTACAACACCGAGACTACATTGTTTTTTAGACTCTGATTGACGACTGAGGTTAAGAATGATGTTGAGAGAATGTTAAATGAATGACTAAAATATATAATGTTACAAATATAACCTAAAAAACAACAGAATATCAACTTTGTCAGAGTGTCCAATAAAATAAAAACATATTTTTCAGAGCGATGAAGATTTCTTGGATGTGCTTCAGTTAAGAAATAAAATAAATTCTATAAATGCCATCAGTCAGGGTTAGTACAGCGACATTTAACAAAAATAAAACCGATCTAGTACCAGCGGCGTCCCAAAGTCCGTAACGTTGCCCATCTAACGTTTCCACAACATTTTAACCAACAGAAATTCCCTGAAACATCACCTCCAGATTTCTGTACTGTACAGAAACACGGATCGAGTGTGTGTGTGTGTGTGTGTGTGTGTGTGTGTGTGTGTAAACAGACTTGGTGAATAAAACCCGATTCTGATTCTGATCAACAAAGTTATTTTCTGTCAATTTTAGCATTTTAACCTGAACTGAATGGATTGCATAATTATTGATTATATTAATTGATTACTTGAAAAAAGATTGAACTGATTTTTCCCGCTGATGGGCGTCGCTCTCACGCTGCAGCTCTCTTAAACAGCTGATCTGATGGACAATAAAACTACATTTTTATTCACTTTTACACGGGTTTATGATTATTATTTACATTCTACACTGTGTTTCTTTCTTTGCTCTTTAATTTCACTTAATCAGTAAATTTCTCTTCAGCTCTTCTCTCGTCTCTCTTTCTTGTTTCTTGAAAGCGAGTGTCTTTTTTAAATCCCAGTCCTGGAGGGATTACATCAGCTCTTTCACTAAATCCACTAAATCGATGGCCCTGAACCCCCTGCAGCTTCTCCTCCTGTCTCTCTGCTTTATCCCTTCATCTCTTCTTTTGCCGTTCCTCCTCTTCCCTCTCGTCTTCCTCTGACAGGACGAGACACGGCGTCGTCCCGAGGGTTTGTGTTTTAATTAAACCGGAGTGAACAGCCGCAGAGACGACTGAGATGTTCATGAATGGCTTAATCAAACGCTGCTCTGTGTGTGTGTGTGTGTGTGTGTGTAAAATGACTTTTTTCATGTTGTACTGAAGCTAATGCATCTAAAAAGTAAGAGAGCCCTTTCAGCACGGTGTGTGTGTGTGTGTGTGTGTGATGTCTGTGTTGTGGCTGAAGATGAAACTGACGGTGATTTTCCGAATTTATTACCTTGATTTCGATTTACGACTCCAAGAGACGAGACGTTCGGCCGACCTGCAGAGAGGTGAAGAACATTACACACACACACACAGATGCACACACACACACACACACACAGACACTCAGACAGAAGCTGAGGAAAATGGATGTGTGTGAGACGTGACTCACCTGCTGGTTCTCTCTGAACACCTGAAACAATAGAAATAAAAAACAGCCTTAGAGTTTAAACTTCATGAAGTGTGAACAAGAAAACCAAAGAAATATAGTTGGGAAATAATCATTAAAAACTGTTTTATTGGAAACGAAATCAGATATTTTTTTAAATGTAGAATGGAAACTCAGTACAATTAGAGATCACTCGAATCATCCTGAGAATCGACATAAATACCCAGAATGCTGTCAGTTCTTTCATTTGCTCTAAATCCTAATTCTGAAATAGAAACTGTTAATTAATTAATACAATCAGCTGTTACAGACCGTGGCCAGAAGAGGGCACTAGTTTGCTTAATTGGCCAGCTAGTAGTAACCTTGTGTGTTTGTTTACCCAGCTGGATAGGAATGGAATTATTAATAAATAATTTTGTATTTACACACAAAAAGTAGTTTCCAAAAATAATCCTGAAAAAAAAAAACACTTTAGTGTATTACAAATATATTGAAATCTTCAACAGTACACTGCAAATATACTAACAAAAGTTGTACCATCAGTTAATATATAAAAAGTATACTAACATCATGCTTTTACCAAATTTTGGAATTAAACTTTAAACATACTTCAAAATAATTGTATTATAGTACACTTTCCAAAAATATATTATTGGAAAATATACTTTAAGTGAAAGGTCGGTCTAATTTCCAAAGAACACAATTTATTTTATTTCCAAACAAATTTTGTTTTTCAATTTATTTTTGGTATATTTGTAAAAAATATGCTTGAAATAATCATTATACAAATGTACAGAAAGTATACATTAGAATAAAATTTTAATGTATTTAATTTTTAATATACGGTAGTCTCAGTATATTTTCATCTAAATTTAAATGTACTTATTAATATATACTTATTAATGCTTATATTTAGTGCAACTACTCTCTCATGTGCGCGCAATTTTAGACTCGTTTTTGCACGCTGAATTTCTCTCGCGCGCACGTGATCTCAAACTCACTTTTGCGTGTTCAAGATCATTTATGTTTGCACTCTCTCACTCTTCTGTGCGCTCACTGTCATAAAGCGACACTTACACAAACTGCAGCAGCGTTATAAGTCTGCAACTATTCCAGCCAACCAGAGACTAGAATCGGCACCACACCAGCCAATCAGAAGCTGGAGGCGGGCAGATTCGGACTGTCTGTTTCCTGATTGGCTCCCCAGTCCTCCGCTTCTAGTTTGAATTAACGGCT
>JAQMYL010000018.1:22411095-22413595 GCA_030014365.1 Clarias pachynema
TTTATGTTCACATACAGCTACATGACACACTGCATGAAAGATCATATTTGAAAAAGCATAATAGGGGCACTTTAATAGCAAGCTAACAAGTTAGACCCGGCCGGGCACGGACCGACCCTCGGGGGCACCAGGAGGATCCTGATTAATGCCCACACAATGTACTAAGGGGTGATTTTTTAAATTGCCATTCAATTACTCACTGACTCACTCATCTTCTATACCGCTTTATCCTGTATTCAGGGTCACAAGGGGCGGAGCCTATCCCAGGAGGCTTAGGGCATGAGGTGGGGTACACCCTGGACAGGGTCACAATCCATCGCAGGGCACACACACACACACACACACACACACACACACACACACACTTACACACTTACACACTCATTCACACACTACGGGCAATTTGGGACACCAATTAACCTAACCTGCATATCTTTGGAATATCTGTGGGAGGAAACCGGAGTACCCGGAGGAAACCCACCAAGAACATGCAGACTCCATGCACACAGAGACGGGAATCGAACCCGGACCCTGGAGATGCGAGGCGACAGTGCGAACCGCTACACCACCGTGCCGGCGCCATTCAATTAGTTAATTAAAAAGTAATAACAATATGAATCTGTTCATTAGTCTGATTCTGTTCGTTCAGACTGACATTGTTACGCTGTTCGCTCCTCACCTCCGCGTCTCCCCAGAGCTGCAAAGTGTTTAAACAGACATGCTAGGATGGAGAGAAAGCGGACAGGTGGAGCAGAAAGGGAACGCGTATGCAAAAAGAAAGAACTGCAAGAAGAAGCCGCAAAATTTCTGATCTGTTCAGGGCTTCAAGTGCAGCTTCATCTGTAAATGTCTGGAGTTTTTTTCTTTCCAAGTATTGAACTGATAGTCAATATTAAATGTAGCGTCCCGACTACCGTCATTTAAATTACTATGGACTAAAAGACATTAATATTATTTATTGTAAAGTTACATGAGTATTTTAGCAGACAGAAAAATCACATTCTTTTATATATGCAGTGAGAGAGCAGGAGTCAGTTTCTGATTGGTTGATTGACTGAATGTTAGCTCCTCCCTTACTGAACGTACTAGCTATAACCACTAATTAGTTTGTGTGTGTGTGTGTGTGTGTGTGCGGTACTCACACACGTTAGCCGTGCCCTTGGGGATGGGCAGGTACGACCCCGGGCTCCACGCTCGGCCCTGATAGTGTTTTTTACAGCGTGAACAGTCGGGTCCCGTCGTGTTGTGTTCACACTCGCAGCTCAGCTTCCCTTTATCAAACACACACGAGTTGGCATGAAGGTTACACTTACACCTGACAGGAGAGAAAACACACACACACACACACACACACACACACACACACACACACACACATTAAACATTCATGGTTAGAGAGTATATTAAAGTCTATAACACTTTTAGTCTAGTATATTTAAAGTAATTCGATGACATATTTTTCTTACATCACTGTGATTGGCTGATTGCAGTTTTTTATTAATAACTTTTAATACATTTTAATACTTTTAATAACTTTTTACACCTTTTATTCCATGTCATGGAGGGTCGGTGAAATGAGCAGTGGTGACAACCTTCCAGTGGGAAGTGAAACAGAAGGTTACACTACACACTAACGTCACCACACAACCTGGTGTTCAAACAACATCCGAATCACATGATGTCCTGTTTCACGGACGAGGGGCGACGCAGACACGTCCTTTATTACTAAGTCTTTTTCTTAGCTTCAACATTCTCCAACAATCCACTGAACACATTTCTGTCACTCACAGTCTGCTTGACTGATCATGTGACAGAAAGAAGCGATGTGATTGGCTGGAATGCGGTCGCTACGTGTCGTGGTTTACTAAAAAGGTGTGAGTTTAAAGCTTCTAAAAAAAGAAGATTGCGTGAGAATGAGTGAAAGTCTATAAATGGATTTATTGCATTTTGAAGTCAAACTGTTGAAATGTTTATTTGATTAATTATTCTTAGTTTAACTTTGTTGTTAAAGTAAATTATTTGATATGAAAACACAAAGATAAAAAGTCATGACATAACAGAATATTAATTGATTATTGAGAATTAACCGATACAAACAGGAACCATTTTTTGTTTGTTTGTTTGTTTGGTTGGAGAGCTTGCCAGGACACTTCATGTTGTGTCGAGGTGTGTGTGTGTGTGTGTGTGTGTGTGTGTGTCACACATAAAATCCCATCAGTCTCATGAGTGTGAGTTCTGTACGTTCCTGCACTGTTTGTAATGTAATGTATGAGTGTAAAGACGGCTGTCCAGGGTCCAGCCCCCGTCCCTCTCCGACTGAGACACGCCCACAACGTCCCGGTGCAGGAGCTGGCGTGTTACAGTTTATTTATTAAAGAATAATTTCATTGGTTTCTCTCACTGCACGAGCCTCGGCTGTTCCTGTTTTACTGTCGCGCCTCTGAGCCCATACAGGATCTCTTCGAAAACACACTGATCTACAACCTTCTAGCAGGTTCAC
>JAQMYL010000018.1:22418595-22429768 GCA_030014365.1 Clarias pachynema
AAAGCCCGACCCAGGCTGAGGTTTAATCTCAGGGATTAGACACGTGTCTGTAAAACGCTTCTCTCAGACTAAAACTAATTTCAAGTCTGTTTTGTCTTTAATGCTGTTTTTTCAAAATTTTTATTTTATTTTATTATTTCCTGATTGCTATATCGGTCCTATCAGCACACACACACACACACACACACACACACACACACACACACACACACACACCCTCTGGCTGAAGGGTTCAGTAGAAACAGACTGAATTAAAATACACTGATGAGTTTAATGCTTCATGTCAGAGAGACGATTCTTTAGTTCATGTGAATCAGATCGTGTGATTCGTGATTCATATGCAGTTTTTGCCGTTACGACTCATTTTACTGATTCACTTCTTCAAAAGTCTTTCTTAGATTGAACTTCGAGTCAAATGATTGACAGATTAAACTCACTTTAATGAACTGATTCTTAAGCACCGACTGTCCGCTTGCTGGTGTTGATTCACATCAACTGATTCGTTTGTTTTGAATTCCTTCTTGATTATTATTGCTGTATTTGTCTGACGGATGAGGAAGGCGTTCCTGATTGAAGTGAGCCGAGCCGCGTGATTAGCGTTCCCCCGACGCGTCCGTGTTTAATGTCAGCGTTATTCAGACTCAGACTCGTCCGACATTAGGGTGAGATTTCTCCAGACGCTGAAATCCGGTCAAAATAATCATAAAAAGCAGGTCAAACTAACGGACACGGCGAGGTAGACGCTTCACACTAAAACCAAGAACCCGGAGGGAACCGGCCGCTCGCGCTTCACAGACGGGTTCGTTCTGTCGAGGTGTTAATCAGACATCAGAATCTCTCCAGATAATGAAATGCCAGAAGCGTCTCGACTGCCTTCAGATGTGGTTCAGTGGAGCGACCGCGTACACGAGCACGCCGACAGACACACAGACGGAGGAAGAGAGGAAAATAGACAGATATTACAAATGATGATGTTTATCCCACAGAGTCGTGTTCAGAGACACCAGTTTCCCCAACAAGGTTAAAACTTCTGCTGGTTCTATCAGGAAAGTTCCTGGTCTTCAGAGTCGAGTTACGCAACTGGCGGCCACATTCTTTAAACACAATCCCTCACCCATAAACCTGGAAACTACATCAGGGATTGAAAATAAGGACTGAAGAAGGAAAAGCGAGTGACATTTACAGAAGACTTCGAGTACGGTTCAGTGATGAGACTCTCAGACGCAGTGAAACATGTAAACAAACGTTTTAAAGACGTCCGTGAATGACGATTGTCTCGGAGGTCACTGCAGTCGCTCCCGTGAACATTCAGTGTGTGTGGAACGCCTGATCACTGATCGCATCTGTGTGTGTGAACTGTACACACACTCATTCACCAACACGCTACAGGAACTCAGCTGGAAGTTATCGCCATTTACACATGTTTGGGTCATTAAAGGAGTTCCTGGGAGGCCGGCGTTTCAGACGTGAATCAAAAAACTTTCTACCCTGATGGTGTCCAGGCTCTAGTGAGACACTGTGATAAGTGCATTAGTGTATCAGGGGATTATATAGAGGAATAAAGGGAGTGTTTACTCTCAGGACTGTGTTCTGTTATTCTGTACTGTTATAAATCTTTTCGCTGTAGCCACGCCTCCAAAGTGTCAATCTGAACCTGGTGAGGCGTCAAAGAAAAAACAATCAAACTTAAAAAAGGACGTGGAAATAATAAAAAGATTAGAAAGAGGTAAAGTGCCATTAGTCATGGAAACATTCCAGAGTCCTCCATTCTCAGAGTGTGTGTATGTGTGTGTGTGTGTGTATGTGTGTGTGTGTGTGTGTGGAGTTTGCATGTTCTCCCTGTGCTTTGTGGTTCCCTCAGGGTTTCCAATTTCCTCTCACAGTCCAAAGACATGCAGTAGGCTGATTGATGATTCCAAATTGCCTGGAGTCTGTGATTGGATGTGTGTGTGTGTGTGTGTGTGTGTGTGTGTGTGTGTGTGTGTGTGTGTGTGTGTGTGTGTGTGTGTGTGTGTGTGTGGTTGTGCCCTCCAGGCCCCATTAGACCCTACACAGGTCCACCAGTTCCTGATCTATAGGAGACTTCATGACATGACTTAACCCCCCCGGGTCGGTCCTGGGTACGAGTGTGTGTGTGTTCAGTGAGCGGTGACATCAGCAGTGTGTGTGTTTCAGTCCTGGTTGTAATAATCACACAGTAATGACGCCATGAGATCAAGTCCATGGAGATGAAACGGTTTCGAAGCGTTTCCATCGTTCATCCTGTTCATCATCTGCTCGTCTTCGTCTCCTCCTCGTTCTGGTGGACGGAGTTCAGGAGACAGATTTACACTAATCTACACGCCGACATTCTGCTCAGTCTGAAACTGGAGATGAGTAAAAACCCAGTACTGTACAGGCGGATTTTATTCCCAGTCCGGATTTTCCAAAAGCCACAGACCGTCTCTGACCTTAAGAAAATATGTTTCTCTGCTTTTCCATTTTATTCCCTTCTGTCGGGTGTGACGTCACTCCGAGGTTTCACACACTCAGGTATCACACTGATGTATCACACTCATGTGTCACTCTGAGGGACCGTCACACTGATGTATCACACTGCAGACGTAAAGGTGAACCTGAACTCAGAGAAAAGAATAATAAGCGTGTTTTTGCTCTTCGTCTCGATTCTGCTGCTAAAAATAAAATAAAGGTTACCTCCCTCCTGCACGAAACCTCTCTCACACACTCCATCTTCTCCCTCTCAGCATGTGTGTGTGTGTGTGTGCGTGTGCGTGTGTGAGTTTCCACACTGGGTTTGGGTGATAAATGAATGTGAGAGGTGATACATATTGAAAAGTAACACAACAATAAACCAGAGCCATAAACACAGAGATCACGTCGTAGGAAATAAAGGAATAACGATGTATTATGGTTTATTACTTGTTTATGATTAAATTATTATACTAGTTTATTGTTTATTATTTATACTCCCTTAAACATTGTGTTTTTAAAAGCAATAAATCTTTTTGAGGAACAGAAGATGGATGTTTACGCTGGGACACACAGACAGACAGTGAGATAGACAGTGAGACAGACACTCGGACAATAAGAGAGACAGCGAAACAGACAGTGAGACAGTGGATTGGACATTTGTATAGACAGTCAGGCAGGCAGTTAGACAGTGAGACAGACAGGCAGATAGATAGTGAAACAAATGGGTGGTGAGATAGTAAGACAGACAATGAGAGTAACAGACACTCAGACAAGAAGTGAGACCGACAGACAGACAATAACACAAACAGTGAGACAAAGAGGTAAACAGACAGTAAGACAGACAAACTGTGAGCCATACATACAGTGAGACAGACATACAGACAGTGAGACAGACATACAGACAGTGAGACAGACAGGTATATTGATAGAGTTATAAATGAAATCTTGTGACATGATGAAAGCTGTTTTTTTTTTTCAGTTTAATCTCCCAGTCTCTCAGGTATCTGATGTACCTGCTGTCGCTCTGCAGGTATAAAACGCCGGGTTTGGGTTTGACAGCAGTGTGAAGAGCGAGAGCAGGAACACTGAGTCTCTAATAGAACATCACACTCACATCTGTGTTACTCAGGAGGTGTTCATTAAACCAGGCTGCACGATCTGATCAGGAAATAAAGCAATTCATCTTCATCTCTAAAATGAGTGACAAGTATCATACCTGTCAGACAGACAGACAGGTGGCTAGACAACATGGACAGACAACATAGAGAGAGAGAGAGAGAGAGAGAGAGAGACCTTTACGCTGGCGATGAAGGTCATAGAGGCCACGCCCACTTCTCTGAACGTGGGGTGGGAAAGAATTAATAGGGTTTAGGAAGAATGTATAGTAAGGGATAGAGAATAGGGATAAGGAAGTAGGGAGTAGGGAGTAGTGATTAGGGAGTAGGGAGTAGGGAGTAGTGATTAGGGAGTAGGGAGTAGGGAGTAGTGATTAGGGCACTATTTCTGACTGTAAACTCTACAGCGAGTGTAAACAGGGCACTGACCAGAGCGCAGTAGATCTCAGGCGGGTCTCCACACGTGATGTTCTCCGGCTCCAGGTTGACCTTGACGTACTTGGTCATGTCTGTGGATTCCGGCTGGCAGGCCATGTAATGCCACACCAGTCCATCATCTGTGTAGAGTTGTGATTTACAGACGTCGTAGTGCCCCCAGGAGGCAGGAGAGTGCTGTATCGCACGGCTAACACACGCCCAACACACCTGCAGTGCTAACGCTAACGCTAGCTGCATGGCTGCTAAGTCATTTACAACAGATAACAACAACGGATGTAAAACTCAGAATCTAATATGAAGCTCGAGTTCAGTGCGTTTAGGTTTGTAAAGACATCATGCTAGCGCGGATGCAGAGTTAGCGCATTCAGAACCTACGCATAAAATGTACATTAAAGTCTTTAACAGACTGAAGAGTAAAATATCGAGTTAATGGTCAGAATTAAAGTGTAGAACACACACACACACACACACACACAACGCTGCCTCAGGCATTATATCACCTGAGAACAGCACTGGACATGAAGTGCTAGCGTGCGCTAATCCTCTGAGAGAAGTCTCCGCATATCACTATTCACTGTTTACTCAAGTTGTTTTCTGTCCGTTAAGGACGTGGTGTGTGTCAGTAAAGAAAGAAAATCCATTTTTATGTCCAAACTTTGTACTAAATTTGCTCATAAATACGAGAAACTGATTATAAAAAGCAGAACATGTCTGAAAAGATGAAAAAGAAAGTGACTACGACTCGTCAGACGGTCCGACTGGCACCGCGAGGCTTTAAACCTCGTTCTTCAAAGAACTCATAGCCTTGTGAGTCAGACGTCCGTCTCACCATCGTTTCCTGTGAGTGCGTTCATCTGTCAGGAATAAAAGGAAGGAAAAGAGACAGAGTGAGTTAAACAGAGTGAAGATGACAATATGGATGCCTAATAAACTTATAACTGTTTATACCAATTAATAAGGAACACAATTACACAACTAAATTAACAGAACAAATAAAACACTTAAAACATCTTTAAACTGTGAATGTTGTGTGATTTTGCAAAACGCTGTAACTCCACCTTTCACAGTTTTTAATCACACCGGATAAATCAGTCTGCAGCTGTGTGTGTGTGTGTGTGTGTGTGTGTGTGTGTGTGTGTGTGTGTGTATAAAGAGTCAAACAGGAGACTCTTGAGTATTGTTTCACAAAAAACCTTTTTAATGACAAAGCTTGTTAAAGATGATGAGAAACGTTCTAAACCGTACAGAAGCTCCAGTGTGCGGCGTCATCAGCCTCGTTCTCTACAGCTTCAGTTTCACTTCAGTGGTCTTTGAGCTTTAAGTACAGAAGTCCATGACTGCCGGGGAAACATCCGCCCGCTAACACACTCCAAACCTCCTGATTCTGAACAAAATCAATCACTTTTATCTGATATCACCCAGATCAGGACGGGTTCTCTGGTGCAGAGATTTTATCATAAACTCTGGGTGTCTGTTTATTCCTCCATGTCTCTGTAGTGATCTGACCGATATTCAAACGTAGACTGTGCTAAATGTCTCAGGGTAACATTAACACAGCACTGCCCCATGCTGGACATCTGCTGAACTATGACAGCAAGGGTCTTTAAAGTTATGGTTAAATTGTAAACTGTTGACAGGTTTTTTTTTTTCCCTTCACTGGGGCTGATAAACAGAGAAAGTATGTATTGACTGATTTTTATAGGCATAGCAAAACCACACCTCTTCACTTTACAGGCACATAGGCCACGCCCCCTTTTAAATAAGACTGACAGCTACAGGAGAGCCTCATTAGATTCACTTTGACTCTGATAATCACTATGACACAAAGGCCACGCCTCTTTACTATCATTAAGACACAGAGGCCACGCCTCCTTCACTTTCATTAAGACACAGAGGCCACGCCTCCTTTACTTTCATTAAGACACAGAGGCCACGCCTCCTTTACTTTCATTAAGACACAGAGGCCACGCCTCCTTCACTTTCATTAAGACACAGAGGCCACGCCTCCTTTACTATCATTAAGACACAGAGGCCACGCCTCCTTCACTTTACACTGTATGTTTCTTTCATATCTGTACCTCGGATTATGTTCCCTTTAATAAAACCTTTTTCTAAAAGCGTATCGTACGCAGTCTGAGAGTTTTCCAAATAAAATGTTACATTTTTCTCATTTTTTAAATAATATAGATTTATATTTCTCATTACTGTGTGTAAGAAACAAACACACACCTTCATACACACAGGATACTCGTCTTTGAGTGTGTTTATGCAACACACACTCCTCTGTAATCCACACAGGCTATTTATACACTTCAGTCCCACTGCATATTTTATAAACCTTAATGGAATCATCAGCGCTTTCAGCGAGTCCTATATTCTCCGACAAATTAAATAACAAACAACGGCATTAATTTTTGTTTAGCGTGTAGTGAAGAGTAAAAGTGTGTGTCCTTCAGAGACAAAAACAATGACCAGACACAGATGACCACGCCCTTCACGCTGGCGATAATGGGCATAGAGGCCACGCCCACTTCTGTAGAGTCAACAGGTACGCAGATCATGTGCTTCAGTGGGCGTGGTCATTAAGCCTGTCTACCAGTGTAAGGGGCGTGGCCTGTTTGCCTGCTTATCGCTCATTAATGCAAAGAAAATAAACTAAAAACAGATTAGTGCCCATAACTCAGAATACCCATAATGCACTGTATTTCTAAAAAAGAAAAAGACACTGAACAATATGTTTTAAATGATGTGATTTCTTGCAGTGCAAATAAGAATATTATCTATTAATATGTAAATGAGGGTATGATGTCATTTTGTGACCTGTGTATATCTGTACGCTGATCTACATATCAAATATACTGCAGTGACCCTAAATACAGATAAACACACAACACACACACGCACACACACAGACACACACATCTACATGTATAGCAGACAGATGTTGATGTTATTTGTGAGATCTTGTATCTGATTAAACTCGGGCCGTCGGTTAAGTCAGTAAACACTCGACAATCACGGGGGCGGAGCTGCGTCTGCCCTTACACTCACGTTTAAAGTGTAGAATTCATCAGCTGTGCATCACACACACACACACACACACACACACACACACACACACACACACACACACACGAATCTCCAGTCTGGAATGAACACTTCAGTCATCACTTAAACACTACAACACTACAGCCGTGTAGACTTCTTATAATATTTGACTAAATAAAACTTTGGGCTTCATTAAGCTGAGATTAAACACTGAATAAGGAATAAACACCGACAGACAACGCCGCACTAAACACTGACAGTCCTGTACCTGAAGCAGCAGAGTGAACACTTCCTCCTGGAGGATTTCAGCAAACACTAGCGCAGGATTTAAAGTGTTCTCACACAGAGCAGCACTGCGGGTGTTTATTCTGCACTGAACATCTAAATTCATCAGGATCTCCTTCAGGATTAACTGCATTAGACTACAGGTGTTAATCCAGTGATATAAACGTCAGTATCAGGCGGTGGGTGTTTAATTCATGACTTTTTTGGGTGTCGATGCAGTCAGTGTGTTAGGTGTTAATTTAGTGTTCGGAGTGTTCATTTAAACACCTAACACACGCACACACACACATGTCTAGTGTAGAGATCAGTACTGTACAGAACGCTCGAATTCAACACCACTGAGCGACCTGAACACGCAGGTCAACACTAAGAGGTAATGAAACACTGCATTTAAGGTGTTTGTATTGTTAGTGTCCTGTTTACGGTGTTTATTCTGCTCTACTCTCTGGGTGCTGTGTGTTAATTAAGTATTAATTATTAATAGTTGATTCTGTTCATTTACTTTATGCTGATTAAAGCAGATGGACAACGAGACACTTTCTGATACAAAGAACAAGACATTTCCTCACATGATTGTAGAAACAGCGATATTACAAGTAGATGTTCCAGGTAGAACCCTGTCAGAGATCTAGAACCATTAATGATCAAAAGAACCCTCGAGGAACCTTTTCAGCCTCAGACTGGATCTGTGTCTCACTGCTCATCCTGTTTATTCGTTAAGGTAAGTCAGGTATGATAAACACACACACACACACACACACACACACACACACACACACACACACACACACACACACACACTCCTACCTGCATGGATCCAGAAGTTCTGCAATGTTACTCCACATCTTCACTTCATCCACAGGAGCAGGAGAACCTCAGCACACTCAGGCTTCTCCATCCACATCAACAACTACTTGTGTATTGTAAAAGAAATGATTGTTTCAGTCGCTCTGTCTCGCACACACACACACTCCTGTCTGTCTCTGCAGTGTGTGTGTGTTTGTGTGTGTGTGTGTGTGTGTGTGTGTATCCAGGGTGCAGGGGGAAGAGATGATGCTGAATCTCTCAGAGCTCTACACTCATCTGAACATCTCCACATGGACAGAGGTAGAGTACATCACACACACACACACACACATACTCACACACACACACACACACACACACACACACATACCCACGCTGCTGCGGCTGGGTCCTAAAATCCACCAACCATGTGGTGCTTCCCAAACAACAGGATGGGATGCGTTCCAGCAGTGTTTAGAGCACACTCTCATCTCCCTGCCCTTGCTGTTTCCTCCTAGTCCTAGTAGTATGTTATTATAATTTCTTTAATGAGTCTAATCTCTAAATCTCTAATGAATATGATTTCTAATTACAGTGAGACCACAACATATATATATTTTTCCTAATCTAACTTTTCCTTGCTTCCCGGTAAATTAATCTGAGCAACTGTATAACCAAGAGCAATTTCCCTCTGGGATTAATGAAGTTCTTTGAATCTTGAATCTTGAAGCGGTTCCGATCTGGTTTGTAAGTCCAATGTGTTGATGATACTGACACAGTTGGCTACATACAGTATAAAACTAACACGTTCCACGTTCCTGTTCTTTAGAATCGTGCTGATGTTTGAACGTTTCATGTTAAAAGATGGTTATCGCTCTGTGTCTCTTAGCAGTACCGGCTTCATCACTGCTGATGAACATGACATCCTGGGATGCACGACACACACACACACACACACACAATGTA
Organism: Clarias pachynema; assembly: GCA_030014365.1. Lineage (NCBI taxonomy): Eukaryota > Metazoa > Chordata > Actinopteri > Siluriformes > Clariidae > Clarias > Clarias pachynema. The sequence continues at coordinate 22,427,706 of JAQMYL010000018.1, forward strand.
GCCCTGACATGTGATGTAACTTTCACAATTAAACATGTGCGAATGCATGTTTGTATCTTCGAAAGTTCGGAATTCGAATGTTCGTATGTAGGGGACTTACTGTACTGAGCTTCTGATCAATAATTTAATAACTAATAAACGAAGAACAAAATCAACAGACTCAACACCTGAGCTGAGCAAATGTCCTGTTCTTCCTATCAGAAAGTGTCTCATTGTACATCTGCTTTAATCAGCATGAAGTAAATGAACAGAATCGACACCTGAGGTCCTGAATTAATACTAATTAATACTTAATTAACACTGAGGTTTTGAGTTCCTCCTATATATACAGATTCAGCATCAATTTCAGCTTTATCATACAGACAGACAGACAGACAGACAGACAGACAGACAAACAGACACTCGGCTCAGACCTTCAGTCTAGACATTTGAGCTTCAGGAGAGATGAGAAATAAATCTGGGATGGGAATATAATCCTCAGTGATAACGCTGTCAAGCCGCGAGAAACCACTGGATATATGAGTATTTCCCTGTGCGTTATCTCACACACACACACACACACACACACACACACACACACACACAGAATATTGGTGCTACAAGTAACACTTCAACTTTTTATCTCAATTTATTGCGATAGTTATTGATGATGTCACATGATGACGTCCGATCTTAACTTAAGCTGTTGTTTAAACATGAACTGCTTCAGAGTGCAGCAATGAATTATGGGTAAGCTGCAGACCTGTAACCTACAGAGAGGTCTATTTAATCCTGAAATGTGAGATACTGAGTGAACGTGATTTCATCAGCTGGGATGTGATGGAGTTCATTCTGGGTGATGAACTGGTTCAGTCTCAGAAGTGCAACTTTCAAATAAATTAGGGATTAAATATTGTCCTTTGATGAAGCCATTTAACCTAAATGACATATTCGACTCCGTAGGGACCCTCCTGAGGGCAGCTGAGAGTGAACGAGTCTCTTCATCATGATGCATCAGGAGGAGGAAAAACTGTGAAGGTCACATGATCTCTAACGGTACACTTACATTTAACTAGTTACCAGTGTGTGTGTGTGTGTGTGTGTGTGTGTGTGTGTGTGTGTGTGTGTGTGTGTGTGTGTGTTGTGAAGATAAGCAGAATTCCCTCCGTTTCCCTGGTGTGATGGATGATGTACCTGAGATCAGGCAGGTCAGGAAAGTTGAATAAATCCCTCTGGACTGGACGGAAGTCTGATAGATTTCAGCTCCAACCTTGAGAAAGAAAAAAGAGATTTATATTTGAGCAGAAGCTGAAGAAATGTTCGGTCATGAGGAATGCTGAAGGTGCAGGAGAGAAAGAGCGAGAGAGAGAGAGAGCGAGAGAGAGAGAGAGAGAGAGAGAGAGATGGGGTTATATTCTAATAAAGCACATTAGGAGGGAACCTGGCGAGCGGTCGAACTAACCGGACCGAGCTGCGGAGTGGACCGAGCTCATCAACACAATTTGCATTTAGATGAAGAATTTTCTTTCAGAAATAATATGAGAGGATAAGACCAAAGATATGTCCTGCGTTCAACTCTGATTTCACCAGCAAAGTGTCTGGTTTTAAATTAAACCACAAAATAATCCCAGGACGTTAGCCCAGTCGCTAGCAGCTTTAGCTCCACAATCTAACCGTTTATAAAAATGAGCTCATCAGCAAACTCACACTATTTTCGTGCCTCTTCCAGTAACACTGTTTCCCTCCACAAGTCCTCAGACGCCTCAGTCTCCAGAGACACCACGCGGCTCAGTCTGAGGAAGTTCTACTGATTTTGACCTTTTTTTCTTTTAAACTTGCTGCTTAAACACTGCACGATAAATTCTGTATTATATAGACCTCAATTATTTCAGTCTTACCATGTTATGTTTACATTCATCACATCAGAAAAATAAAGTTAGACTGATTGATCTGCATGAATGAGTGTTGTGGGAGAGACAGAAACACCTGGTGAAGGTGCAGTGGTAAACAATTTCCAGTAAAAAACAGAGATGGTTAATAGTGAAAGTAAGAGCTTTTCCACACACACACACACACACACACAC
>JAQMYL010000018.1:22433586-22445483 GCA_030014365.1 Clarias pachynema
CACACACACACACACACACACACACACACACACACACACACACACACACACACACACACACACACACACACAGAGCAGCTGTGTGTCCATAAGAAAACCACTTGTTAGTTAGGCTTCAGTTTGATAGAGAGCATAAAGGAGATTCTTGTAGTCCAGAATAGAAGAGCGTTGAGAGGGTGTGGCCTCCCCATGCCACGCCCCCCAGCCACACCCGGCTCTGTTCTATTCAGGCTCTCACTGGAGGCCTACAGGACAGCCTCTCCTGCTATGAACCCAAACCCTGTCCAGTGGTAAACCAGCCCTCTGTAGACTCGAGTCCATGCCGAAGGGACAATCCGCCGTCCACAGCGTTCCCCGCCTAAGACATGACAGAAATGCAGCTGGTGGATCTACAGCATGACTGTGTTTCACCAATCAGGAGGAGGAACAATAATCACATGACTCCGTTTGACCAATCAGCTGCAATAACAATAACCGCATGTAGTCACATGATCACACACAAACTCTGCATATTAAAAAAAACTTCAGCGCTGGTAAACAGTGAAGCAAACATGTCGCAGTTAGTTTATCTGTTTTATTTAATTTTGTAATCTTAACATTTAAGCAAATAAGCCAGAGGCTAAAAATATAAGTTTCTTACATTTGTTCTGCTGGACAGTTGATGGTAAAGTGAGACTCCTGTAAATGTTCTAATGTTATTTTCAATCTGATGATGAAACAGTTACTCAGTACTTGAGTATCTTCTCGCTGAATACTTTTTACTCGTACTTGAGTAATATTTTGGATGACTACTAGTTACTTTGAAGTAAAGCTACTCTTACTTGACTACAATTCTCGGCTCCTCTACCCACCTCTGGTGTTAACATTACAACAAAACATTACATACAAGAGTAACATTACAACAAAACTGTGCATCAAAATTTGCCAAATTAGCTAATAACATTTTTTTTTTTACAATCTAGAATGCTAATAATAATAAAACACAAATCAGTAAAATTTAGTATTTTTAATTTTAAGCTGTAATAAAGCTGTAAAATATTTTTTACAGCTTTATTACGAACACAAACGTTTGTCATCAACATCATGACAAAGAAAGTCAGAAACTCTTTCCACTTTATATTTATTTGAAAATATTATACTGATTTATGCGGGTCACGACCTCCAGCTCGCGAGATCGATGTTCATGTTTCTGTCAGAAGCTTCAGCGCTTCACTGCTTCACATTTCACACACTTCTTCCTTCTTCACTCAGACTTTAAACCACTAAAGTTTCACATCTGGGCTTAAACAAAGTCCAAACAGTCATACATTATTAATCATAAAACATCCGAGTGTGCTACTGAGACCTGCATCACAATCATACACACGCATACACACGCATACACACACACACACACTTATACACACTCATACACTTATACACACTCATACACACTTATACACACTCACACACTTATACACACTCACACACTTATACACACGCATACACACGGCTTAAATGACTTTATTATAAACACACAGCTATGGGAATGAAATGCCGCGGCCTGTCAGTAAAGATCTCAGGTGAGGGCAGCGTGAGGAGTTTTGTGCCTGAAATTCTTCTTTTGTGCAAATGTAACATTTGAACATAAACGCCGGAGCCGCACCCTGACGTCTGAAATGTGTTTATTTTAGTCTTTAACATTTTAAAACTGGGACACAGTGACATATTACAGCCGAGAGTTCAATTAATCACTCGGCCGTTTCTCATGTCCAGAGATGTGTTTCATCACAACCTGCAGCCAAGGTTTCGCATTTTAAACACCCAAGAATCGATAATTAATGACTTTAATTCCTTCACATCCGTCCTGTCCCATATTTCTTTCTATTCTTTAGAAAAGGGTCAAAAAAAGCTGAAACTAATAACCTTGTCTCGCAGCATGCTGATAAAAAGGGCATTAAAAGTTCAAAGAAAAACAGAAACGAGTACAGAGCAAAAAAACTGTCTGCTATTTCTAATATTTTTATATTTAAATATTCAATCTTAAACAGATTGAAAAAAATGAAAATAAAAAAGAAATAAAATTTAATTTTTTAAAAAATAATCAGCTTTAATGATGTCGCTATAAACTGCCTAATTAAGATTTAATAATTTGTCACATATGGCTACAGCACAGTCAATGTCATTTTTAAATTTATTTTTCTTTTTGTCCTTTTTGCTGTTTAATTATTATTATTATTATTATTATTATTATTATTATTATAATAGTTGAGTGACCTGTCCCATGTTTGCAGTGTTTGCACCAAGATCCAGGTCCCACTTCACACACATTCCAATATTGTTATATTTATTATATTTTGGTGCAATTATCCTTGTTTATTATTTGGTTTATTCTAACATTTCTTGATGCTGCTGGTCTCTGAGAGATACAAACACATTTCATTCTATCACTATAATGATGGTAAAGTCTCTTTATCTTTATCTTAATGATAAATCTTATTTCCTGAAATAAAATCACTCAGTAATTGTTCTTTTCAGCAGCACAATGTTTCGTGTGTGTGTGTGTTGTGAGTGTGTGTTGTGAGTGTGTGTTGTGAGTGTGTGCTGTAGGACGAGTGTGTAAATCAGTGAGTTTTCAGTCTTATTGCAGCAGGCAGGTTGAAATGGCTGAACATTCTCCTGCTCACACACTCATCCATTATTTAGCTTACGCCTGAGAGGAAGTGAGAGTGGGACTGAGACATCTCTCTAAACTCTAACGTGTGTGTGTGTGTGTGTGTGTGTGTGTGTGTATTTCAGATACCAACATGTCTGAGTTTACTCTCTCACTCTGATCACTCGTCTGATCGTCACTAAACTCACCCTCACCCGTCCATAACTGACACTTAGCATGCACGCTAGCACTTTAGCTAACAGACATCATGTCGTTAATATTTTAGCTGTCGCACCGACCTGCAGACAGACACAAAGGTCTTTTCCTCTAAACGTCTGCAGTGCTGGAGTTACTTCCTCAAAACAAACCAAAACTTTTTCTGTGTTAAAACTGTGTGAAATCAAACTCACAGCAAAAGGCCGGTTTTATTATTAATTATTTTTTAATTATCTTAATCAGAATCAAAATCAGGATTATTTCTTATTATGACATGTAAAACACCTCATCACATTTAATTGGTGGATTATGTTGCAAAAAGAAACGGCCTGAACACGAGTCTGTGTGTTACAGAGTGTTTATAATTTCACAGGACCTGTGTGTGATGAAGGTGTTCCTCAGGGGTCTGTGCTCCTTCTTCTCCTCTTCTGAATATACAGTATATGTCCCTCTACTCTTCATCCACACTCACAACACAGATATCTCAGTGGGGATGAAGAACCATCACCTCCACGTCCAACCATCTAAACAGCGAGATGTTGTAATGTTTAATTCTCATTTAATCAACTCTACCACCACCATGTTTCAAATCCTAATCCACCAGAACCCCAGAACCCCAAGAGGATTATATATAGTGCATCAGTAATGTATGGAGTAGTGTGTGTGTGTATGAGTGTAGCATGTGGTGTGTGAGTGTGTGAGTGTAGTGTGTATGTACTGTATGAGTGTAGCATGAGTGAGTGGGGTGTGTGAGTATGTGTGTGTAGTGTGTGGTGTGTGGGCGGGGGGTGAGTGTGTGTGTGTGTGTGTGTGTGTGTGTGTGTGTGTGTATAGTGAGATTTGGGACGCAGCCCAGGTGTTAAAACTGCACTCAGACTTTTCAGCACTTTACAAACTCACTGCAGAGGAGCATATGTGATCTGACAGCCAGGCTCTCACTGCACCTCATGAATTATGGATCAGGAGAGAGAAAGTTTGTGTGCGTGTGTGTGTGTGTGTGTGTGTGTGTGTGATGAGCTGATGGCCATGTCAGAAAGCATCAGTGAGGATGACGGAGCACAAACTCTGACCTGTTACTGTGACACTCGTCTCTCTAATCAGACTGAACAGCTGTCCGAGTCTGACACGCGCTACACGGGTCAGTGATTTATCACACCGCGCCACGACACACTCTCCATAGGAATAAGAAGAAATTATTAATCCCATTGTTATTATTATTATTATTGGGGCCCAAGCACTATAGGGTGCGCAGGACCATCTTGTTTTCTTAAAGATAACTTCTTTTCCACCCTTTTGGGCTTTTGGGGGTTTTAACCTGCTCAAAAACTCTCAAAAATGCTCAAAAATTGTCAGACAGGTTGGAATCTGCTGCTATTAGGATGCCTGAGAGTCGCGTGTCCCGGGGCCCCCAGGGGCCCCTGCACGAGATTTTGCTGCATAGCTCATACACGTAGGCACACGAAACTCTGTACACATTTAGAGCTCAGTGAGCTGAACAACTTTCGCACTGCACGTCCTGAGCTCAGCTCAACATGGTGCAGGGTGCTTGGCCCCGCTCATTGTTGCTTGGAACTATATTTATTATTATCATATCTGGTAGATGCAGAAGAACAAAATATAAAATAACGCTGAAATAAAAATTATTTAAAAAAAAAAAAGCAAAAATCTAAATACTTTAAAACAACTTGTGCCTTTTGTGATAAATCAGTCGTTAATTAAAGTCATGTGATTTAAGCTAAATAAAGAGGCTGAACGTTTTAAAATGATAATTTGGTCAGAATAAAATGTAATAAAGGAATAAAAGGATTATTTTCCTCTTTATCATGTGTTTCCTTTAGAGTATTGTTTTAGTGAGATGAGCTGGTGAATGTCACCTCTGCTGTCTCACTGCTCAGTGTGTGTGTGTGTGTGTGTGTGTGTATGTGTGTGTGTGTAATAGAGAGAGAGGGCACGGAGGTCTGTGTCAGAGCTGCACTCAGGTGAAACAGACGTGATGGTGGTGTGAAAGCTGAACAGAAGTAAAAACTCCCACTGAGATCACTGAGTGGATAAACACACCACTGACCCGAGACACACACACACACACACACACACACACTGCTTCCACTTGGCCATGTTCCTTCACTGCTTTTCTTTTCATTTATCAGTGTAGAGTTAATGACTGCAATCTTACTGTTAAACTACACACACACACACACACACACATTCATGAGCATTGTATAAATCATAAATATTCACAAAGATGGAACCTTTCCAAGCTGTAACTCTACACGACTATAAAAGAGAACAAATTAAACGCAGTTTGAGTCCAGTACTGACACTTGACTGTTAAAGCTCGCTGTTATTTAAAAGGAGTCGAGTTAAAGTTTAAAGAAGACTGACGTCATGAATATTAATATTTGTTAGATCACCTGACCTTGTGCACTGGTCACATGATGAACAACGCTGCTATAATTATTCACCATCATCTTTTTAAACATGTATTACCTGTAGGCTTCATAAAGGTGTTATAAATTATAATGTGATTAAAGTATTATAAATAAATCTCATAATGTATGTGTAGAGGCTTGATGTAGAACCTGAGCTCTGATCTGACCCTGAACCTGACCCCCCCCCACCCCCACCCCTGGTCACATGACTGTTTATTATATTTTATTTGGAGACGGAGTTTTAACCATCCCTGAACATCAGTAGGTGGCACAATCGTGTAGAGGTTAGCACTGTGGCCCTGCACCTCCAGGGTCTGGGTTCAATTCCCGCCTTGGTGTGTGTGGACTTCACATGTTCTCCATGTGCTTGATGGGTTTCCTCCGGGTACTGCAGTTTCCTTCCACAGTCCAAATGCATGCAGATTAGGATAAGTGGTGTTCCCAAATTACTTGTAGTGTGTGTGTGTGTGTGTGTGTGTGTGTGTGTGTGTGTTCGCCCTGCAATGGATGAGTGAGTGATAAATAATGAAAAATAAACAAATAATGACACACATGGCTGCATGCTCACATCTTCTGTTTATTAGATAGATACTTAATTAAAACGTAGCGGTCTTGTTACAGCTTAGCGTTAACATGGATGGCCATGAACGGATCTTCAGCCGAGTTACTGATTTGGAAGTTTGCGCGTCCGTCTCCGCCCACTTGCACTTGCTTTCCTGTACAAGAACTTCCTTGCTTATCGCCGGAAATGATGTCACAGTAAGTACCGCTGGGCAAACCCGTGTTCAGAGTGGCGTCCAGGTTCCTGAAGGTAAACAGGAAGCGGTTTAGAAACGACACTCGCAACTCTACAGTGCAGGACAGGAATTAAACACAGTTCTGATTCTCAGTGTAATTTCCACTGTTTCAGGCAGAGCGTGCTCACGGAAATGTGTGTGTGCGCGTGTGTAAAGCAACACACACACACACACACACGCACACACACACACACACACACACACACACAAACACTCTCTGCTCTACACAGAAACTCTGCTCTGTCGCGATTCTTTTCAAAGATAAAGTGCAGGTTAATTTGTTTTGTTTTTTTTACTTTTGCAGCAGTGATGCGCTCACGCGAGACTTGTTAGCGATGTCTTTCCATTAATGTGCGTCTGCGCGTATAAACAGAAACACTTATCTGTCGGGCTTTATTTTTACTTTTTTAAAAGGTAAAGTTACCTTTATTTTTATGTATTTATTTTTTGGGCTGTGGAACGAGTAATTTGAGTTTCCATTATTTCTTATGGGAAAATCTGCTTTGATTTACGAGTGTTTTGGAATACGAGCCCGCTTAATTATGCTCGTAATCCAAGGTTCCAGTAATTTAAAATGATTGATTTTGTTTTGGTGTTTTCTTTTCTCTTTTTAAGAGTCTTTGGGCTGGAAACCACCAGCTAAATCTGGCAATACAGGTGGAGTTTAAACAGCGAGTCCAAGTGAAATCAGCATTAGTGTTCTTAATGAATAAGAAAGAATGAAAAAAGGAAAAAGGAAGAAAAAATAAAACGATAAAATGTAAAAAAAAAAAAAAAAAAAAAAAAAGAGAGATGCATAAAGACATTAAGAAAGACATTTTCCTGATGAGAGGAGGTGGGGCTCTGTGTGAGTGGGCGGAGTTTGCTTTCCTGTTTCTCTGTAAATGTTAAATAAACAGTGCAGCAGTAAAACGTTCCCTCACCAGTCGTCGTTGTTGATGACGATGAAGCCGCGGTTCCCGCGACCGAACGCGATCTGGTTGCTCCCGTTGTCCCACCAGTTCAACTGCGGCTGTCCGTTAACCACGTTACGGAAAATCACCATGTTCCTGTGGAGAACGTCCAGCAGCTGAAGTGAAACGATGTATGAAATCCTGATCCTAATGTCTGAGCAGATCTGGCGAGCGTGTTACCTGATCTGCCTCCACCTGTGCTCACACACCCAGCGGTCTCCACACGTGGTGTCCGGGTTGATGGGAACCGGCTTGGTTGTTCCATCACCATAACTTGGAGGTCCGGTCCAATCGTTCTCATCCTGACAACACACGTTAATATCATTATAATAAATAGAGGAAATATTTTTCTGGAAAATACGAACCATTACAGAAAAGTAATGTAATATACACAGTGTGTAACGGTTCTTGTTCGGTTCCTGTTGGTACCTTTCCGTTGACGAAGTTGCGATCCCAGCTGAAGCTGGACATGACTCGGGTGACGCCGTACGGATGCGCCAACATCAGACCAACAGCCATCTTATACAACCTGACACGTCATTAATGATGAAATGAATGAACTGATTCTGATTAATTCTCTATAACAGCAGCTCAGATCACAGGCTTAAGTTACTGTAATGCACTCTTTCTAATTTATGAGTTTCTATAGCAACAGCTTGCGGAGACGTTTAATAACAGTGGATTTTCAAAACCTTTAAAGTGGTGTGAAAACAAAGTTTTCTGTAAGGAAAATTAATTTAATGGAAGGAGTCTCCAGTGTCAGTCCAGAGTCAGAGGTTGTGTTATATGTTACATGGAACAATAAACAGATAAAAGTGTAAACTGTTCGTTATGAAACACATAAATGTAATATGCTAAATGCTGCGGTCTCAGGAAAAGAAAACCCTCACCTTCAGCCCAGTCTGAGATGGACTATAGCGCCCCCACTTGGAGTGTTTTGAGTAACAGTACGGTTTATTGCATCTTATTTTACACTAAAATATCATCCACTAAAATATAATCCTTTATTACTTTATTCTTTGACATGTTTACATATTAATATTCCTTATGTAAGTCATGACGCATTAGAAATCATGCAGTTAGATAAAAATAATCTACTCCAGAAGGCATGTGGTACGACACAGAGACACTGACACTGGAGACTCCTTCCAGGAATAATTATACATTTCAACAGTTATCCATTTTCTTCCTTGTACAAAATACATATATGTTTATTATCGTTACTTGATTATGTGGCGTGTGCACTGTAGGCTTAAGGGTTGTAAGGGTTAACCCCTAGAGGGCGCCAAAGCGCCCAAAGACTTGGTTTGTGTTTTTTGTGAAGTTTAGTTGGGAACTGCATATCCCGGACTGCACCTCGGCCAGGTGAGGGAAGCACCCACCTGAGCCGAGTCGAGTAATTAAGTGCCAGATTATAAATAGCCTGACTGAAGTTCAGTCAGGCGTCGAACATTAGTTGTGGTTGTTGTAGATATTGTGACTGTGTTGGTGCTGTTTGAATGACTAAAAGTTCTTGTTGAGCTCAAACTAGAGCGTTTTTGTTTCAGTTTTGTTTTGTTATTAAAATAAAGAAAAAACATCAAAGACGTCGCTCTCTTTGCCTCTGCATATATGCCACGCTCACACTCACACCCACAGTTCATGACAGCATCCCTGTAAACAAGCTGTTACTATGGAAACAATAAAGTAGTCAAATGAGTGCATTGGTATAATGTGTGCAGAGCCATGCTGTTCTGTGCAATCAGATTCCAGAATGTTTTATATATATTATACCCTAAAGGTATTTATTGAAAACATAAAAATTATGAAATATTTATGTATAAAAAGCAAATACCTGGCATCCCAGAAGGTGAGGATGGAGGCTCCTCCGGCCCCGTGGCCTCTCTGATTATCATGATTATCAACAAACACCAAAGCTTTACCAGTTGGCATTAAACCCCAACCTTCACCCCAGTTCCTGAACACACACACACACACACACACAGGGTTATGTGTACAGTGATCCGAGTGAGTTAAAAACATCTCACAGTGTTTTTATTCACTTACACCAGGTATTTGAGTTTCTCGTTGTCCCATTTACGCATAACGGTTCCCAGTTTAGCGCTGTATTTAAATTCCGTGACTCGACCGAGGTTGTAATACTCCGAAGCTGAGATCGGCTCTCCGCCGAGATCAATGACCTGAAAAACATCATCGTATTAACTTCGGTAGGACAGAGAGGCTGGCGAGGGAAGGAGTGTTTATAGCTGCTATAATGTGAGTGATAACAAGAAGAGAACCTCCTGGAAGATGAAGGGTTTGGATCCAGAGGCGAACCACTTGGTGTTGAGGTTATTGAGTTTCCCGTAAACAGCTTGTAAATCTCCAGGCCACATGTGTTTACAGGCGTCCACTCTGAACCCGGCCACGCCCATATCAATCAGCCTGTTCATGTATTCGGCCACTTTACCACGGACGTAATCCTTCTCCAGAGCTAGGTCCAGCAGGCTGACCAGACGACAGTCTCTCACCTAGTCTCAACAAAACAACTCATAAATCTCCATGGATACCTGTAAGGGCGTGGTTAAAGGGAAAGTCTCCGCCCCCAATACCTGGGAGAGTTCATGATGGGAGTAATCTGATGCTAGAGCGTCTGTATTACCCATAATGCACATGGTTTATTTCCTCCTAGGTGTACTGAGTGTTACTGCACATGCCGCACAGCGCCACCTACCTGGTAAATATCGTTGTAGCTCTCGATGTCACCACTGCTCGTTTTGCATTTCCCGTCGTTAAAGTCCAAGCCAGAGAACGGAATTGATGGGAACTCCTTTGTGTTGGCGTTGAAATACGTCCCGCAGCTCGAGTGTTTCCCCGCGCCTCCTCCGGCGCCACACATGTGATTAATCACCGCGTCCACGTAAATATTCACCTGCAGGCAGAATTATGAACTCTGTCTCAGCTAAGCGCATACGTCAAGTTTATATTGTCATTGTATACGTTTAACCTGGGTTTCTCTGGTTGTAATTGAATTTTTATATCTAATGTCCAAGTATTCATGTGAAATATTTTAATATTTTAATAAACTGTCACTGATACAAAACGGTTCATGACATCTCGTACACATGACACTGTATCGGATTTTATCATATTATAGGAAATGTCAAAAATTTCACCTGTTTATGTTTAATCCAGTACATTGTTTATGTTAAAGTTGTTACATTATTTATTTTGGATTTGTTTGTACAGTGTTTATTTTGCATTTCCTGTGTTGCTTATGTTGTACTATATCTTATATTTCATGTGAATTCGTAACAATGTTTTTGTCATTTTTCTGTTTATGTTAAATTTGTAACAAACGTTACTTTTTACAGTTAATGTCACAATATTTAAATGAAATGTTGAAACATTGTATAAATTGAACTCGTTACACTATTAATACCGTGTTTCTTACACTGTGTGTGTTAAATATGTTACAGTTTGTCTGAGTGATAATTATTAGATCTTTAGTTTATATCTTGTTATCTAATAAAACTTTTTGGACTCTCTCTGACGTCTCATACACATGCCGGTCTATCAGATTTTATTTAATCAGATACAGTATTTATAAAGTCTTAAGGTTGAAGGTAGAAGGTTTTGCCTTCTACCTTCATTCAGGAATTTTAACAACCTACTCTCATACCTACCCTTCCACCATCACCATGCTGTATCACATCTTGTTTCTTTGTGTGTACGTGTGTGTGTGTGTGTGTGTGTTTACCCCAACATTGTTGCATCTGGTGATCATGTCCTTGAGCTCAGACTCAGTTCCTGATCTGGAGCAGAGGTTGTAGCTGATTGGCTGATATCTTTGCCACCATGGATACGGTGGGTTGGTGATGACGATGCTCTCACTCGGAGGCGAAATCTGACAAATAAATCAACAGTAACGTTAGAAACGTTCGCGAGCTCAGACACAAAGCTGGTGTTATAATTTATACAGCTCACATTGTTCAACACGCTGGAATCCTGCAGCTCAAAGATCAACTTATTAACTAGTTACTAACTCACCCACCGTCTGTACCACTTAATCCTGTGTACAGGGTTGCAGGGGCGGAGCCTATCCCAGGAGACTTAGGATATGAGGCGGGGTACACCCTGGAGGGGGTGCCAATCCATCACAGGGCACACACACACACACACACACACACACACACACACACACACACACACACTACGGGCAATTTGGGAACTCCAATTAGCTTAATTTACATATCTTTGGACTGTGGGAGGAAACCGGAGTACCCGGAGGAAACCCACCAAGTATGGGGAGAAAATGCAAACTCCATGCACACAGAACCGGGAATCGAGCCTGAGCGGGACTCAAACCCGGACCCTGGAGGTGCAAGGCGACAGTGCTAACCACTACACACCGTGCCGCCTCTTTGATCAGCTAGTTTATTGAATACATTTACAATGAACTGTGTGTGTGTGTGTATGTGTGTTTCAGCATTACAGTGTTGGACTTCCCTTACTGCGTATTGCACGAGTTGCCTGAGCTTACAGCTGAAAGTCTGGTAAGACACACACACACACATTTTCAATTTCAATTCAATTCAATTTTATTTATAAAGCGCTTTTAACGATGGTCATTGTCTCAATGTATGTGTAAGAAAAATGTGTCTAGATAATAATGAGATGAGTCTCTGATGAGCCAAGGGTGAAGGCGACAGTGGCAAGGACAAACTCCCTGAGATGATCAGGGAACCCATCTTCATCTGGTGATAATGGATAGAAATTATATAACATCATGTGTGTTATGCAGCTGGAAGTTCAACAGAAGTTCTTTAAATTAACATGAAGACCAGTTCAGCATAGGGACGAGTCAGTAGGTGCAGAGGGCAGATGAGGT